>JAWQFJ010002519.1:32500-37500 GCA_034096865.1 Theodoxus fluviatilis | reverse complement strand
GAAAGCATTTACTTGCGAGAGTATAACCATAGATTCACGAAACCAGCCAGGAGCCATAGGAATCCTTTTCGATGCGTTTATACTGACTAGTTCCAAAGACAAGCGCACGTGCTGAAGGCAGTTTGCAACCTTATCGACGATGTTCGCGCTAAAAGTAGTTCTCAAATGATTTCCTGAAAATCTCATAGATTAGTTTTATTAGAACACCAAATTTGTGTTTATCTATCGGGATAAATAATTGGAGTGAAATAGAATCGTCTCTTTTTACTCTCAATGGTCTTTTGATCATGTTGAATTTTGATTGGTAAAATCATTGGAATGTGGAGCCGAAGTCACGTGACCAACCTGTTTCAGAGATACTATATCTCTGTGTTCAGAATGAGATAGACATACAGTCAGACACATATTGACACACAAACACCAACAGACCCATAGACAGGCAGACGCACAGACAGACAGACACACAGACAGACAGACACACAGACAGACAGACACACAGACAGACAGACAGACACACAGACAGGCAGACAGACAGACACACAGGCGAGAGAGAGAGAAGACGGCATCATACAGGGACGGACACGTTCTTGGCAAGAATTACCTTGTGATACCCACTTTGTCCTAAACTGGTTCATAATCGATATCCAACAAGGGCGACTGAATCAAAGCCTTTTCTTTTTCTGCCAGAATCATCACCATGAAAAATTATTTTGTCACACAGCTAAATGCAACCCATTCTGACGACTGCGGGAGAGAGCGTGCAGGATCTCATCGGAAGAATGTCGCACCCAGAGAACACACCATCATGCATGCCCACACGCGCGTACACACACACATGCACACACCAACAAAAACACACGCGCGCGCGAACATACACATGCACACACCAAAAACACACGCGCGCGAACATACACATGCACGCACCAACAAAAAAAACACACACATGCGCGAGCATTCACATGCACACACCAACAAACAAACACACGCGCGTTCATACACATGCGAGCACGCAACCATGCACTTATACATGGAAGCGACCACACGCACATTCACTGCGACACACAAATGCACGCACACACGTCTATGTGCAACCACGCTCTCATGCATTCGCTCTTCCTGCATACTCGCAGAAACACAAAAGAGCACGTAATCGCGCACGGGAGAGAGAGAGAGAGAGAGAGAGAGAGAGAGAGAGAGAGAGAGAGAGAGAGAGAGAGAGAGAGACTGTTCTCGCGATGTTCAGTTCGTAGAGATCAAGCAGAAAGTAAATTTTAAAACAGAAATACATTACTCATTTCACAATGAGTCACTGTAGAGCAGAATATTGGTACAAATAGTTTTTAGACAGTGTTGCATTTACCGAACTTTGAATTTTTCGGGGAACTTCAATGCCACGCAGGCCGAAATCAACTCCCGAATGTAAACATGTCTCTGTCAAAGCAAATTATTAGAGTTTTTGTGTTGCTCTTTATGCAGATTTTTGTCAATGATCCATTTGTAAAATACGCCTATAAAAATATAAGTAACCATGGCGTTTTCAAACTCTTCGTTTCGGTGACAATCTTACGGATTCTTTCACTTGACGTGAATTTGAGCGAAAAACGAAGACACTTATTTGAGGATGATTTGTGCGAGCAGATGGCGAAGAGGAGAGGGAGATGGTGATTTCTCGCATTCGATATTTTGCATTCACTGATGAAACCATTTACTGAGGGTGAAAACTTTTTTTTAACCCACAGAGTTCATATCGCAAATACACTCAATATACAATTCAATGAAAAAACAGTATTTCAGTATCATAATGCGCAATAACTCTTCAAAACAGCAACAACAGAAACAAGATTCAATAAAAGTAAGAAAAACGCTTCATAATCGTAGGTAAAATAACCAGCTAAAGAGAAAAACAGTAAATAAGTAAATAAAGTATTCTGTGGTAGTCTACATCTAGTTACATTCGTAAGCTTAATGAGTGTTTCTTCGGTGTCTTCACAATAACGATATCAATTTTAACTGCTTCTGTAAAGTATTTAATACAGCTGCATTTTTTAATGTAATACCCTGAGATTTAACATGGCCTCATTAAAAACTCTCTTCGCTACTAATGTAGAATCCCAGCTTAAGTATGAACAGTACACCAACGTCCCCATGTAAATTCGGGTGCACCCATTCCATTAATTAGCGCTTTCATTTCCCAGTATTCTGTATGCAACACCTCCAAGCATAGGTTAAGAAACAAAACAAAATGTTGAACCGATGAGGAAGAACTGGTTAAAATCACGCAAAATAACATATGATACATTAAAGGACAAGCATGAAGAGAAACAGCTTGGATTGGTTGTTTTCGTTCGACAGTTTGAGGGCACTGCAAAGGAGCAGGGATCAACACAAGATTTCCTCTGATCTAATTCGTAACCTGAAACTTTTGGGGGTCTTTTTGTAATTATGGCTGTTGTCACTCAGCGGGAAGTCTAAGGATTTACAATACGGGAGAGAGAGAGAGAGAGAGAGAGAGAGAGAGAGAGAGAGAGAGAGAGAGAGAGAGAGAGAGAGAGAGAGAGAGAGAGAGAGAGAGAGGAGGGCAAGCAGGAAGGCAGGCAGAGACACACAGAGACACACACAGGGAGGCAGAGAGAGGCGATGCAGACACGAACCCGGGCGCCCCACGCCGTAGGTGAGGCCTTTGCCGGGCGAGCTGTGCCGACACACACGGGCAGAGAGGGCAGGCGAGGCGACGGCCACCGGGCCTGATAGAGAGATCAATGAACAGATGCGGCGCCGAGATTTTCACACCTCCGCACGTCAATCACAGGCGAGGGGGCGGAGCTAAGCAGACGCTGCGCGGCTCTGCCCAGGCCTCTCCTCGCTACTGGCGTGCATTCTCGGCGTTGGCAGCGATCTCGGCGAGCAGCATCCATTGCCGCGCGGACTTGGAGGGAGTCTGCTACGCGGAATATTGAAAAAATGAACGCCCCTCCGTCCCCAGCCATTCGCCAGCTCGGCGCCGGCTGTGGCGTGGACATTGTGTGTCTGGTGACAGCCCAACTCTGATCTCGCCCTCGCCTTTCTGCCAGCCACGCCGCTACCTGCTCGAAACACGCCTATCCCGCCTCCTCATTGGCTGCGCCCGCGCGTGCGGACCAACCAGGTGGCCGCTTGCATGGCACGCTAACTTGGCATAATACATGTCTATTACCGTGTCAAAGGGACAGTGGAAAGCGGCAGGAGCAGCGGTGGGCAAATTACCAGCCGCGATGAGGGTGTAGCGTGAGCGGTCTGCGAGTGGCAGTCGCTCGGAGCTCGGTGTCACGGGCGCAGCGTCGACTTTCCGTGGAGTTCCAGACTGTGTCTCTCCCGTGCTGTGTGAAAGCTTGCGCTGGGACAGGGCGTGTCGATCGGAGCGTAGCAAGTGACGAAGAGAGAGCGAAAGAGAGAGAACGTACTGTGCTTACTCGTGCTGTGCTTGGTGCTGTGTGGTGTGTGCTCTGTGAGGTGCGACCGCTTCTGCCTCTGACACTGGAGGCGAGACAGGCGGGACACCTACTACATCGAACCATGGCTTTCAACCCCTTCCTCCTCCACAGACCTGCAGACTACGGCATGGGCTCGCTCCTGGCACAGCCATCCTTCCTGCCGGCCATGTCGCTGCATTCCCCGGGCCTGGGGAGTTCTCTGCTGCCCAAACTGCAGCAGTCTCTGGGACGAATGCCCTTCTCCCCCGCCGACCTTCTTCCCCACCCCGACCACTTCAGGCCGCTGCGAGGACTGGAACCCCCAGACGTGGATGTGCATGACGACCCCAAGGTAGAGCTAGAAAGCAAGGAGCTGTGGGAGGAGTTCCACCAGCTCCAGTCAGAGATGGTCATCACCAAGTCAGGCAGGTGAGTAATGATGGAGAGAGAGAGAGAGAGAGAGAGAGAGAGAGAGAGAGAGAGAGAGAGAGAGAGAGAGAGAGAGAGGGAGGGAGAGAGGAATGGAGTTTTTCTTTCTAGAGGGAGGATAAGAAAAGTCTGATATCGGAAAACAGTTTTTGTCATGTGTTAAAAACGAAAATGCTACAGCTCGTGTTCATCTTTTCAGTTTTTCCCTATTGGCTGAATATCTTCTTTATTCAGTCAGTAGTTTTAAAGGGACAAAAACATACATTTCCTTCATTAAATAATGCGTTCTATGTTGAAAATAATGAAAACACATTTTTGGGGACTCAGTTTAATAAAACTTAAAGTTAACACATTAAACAATCATGCAAATTAATTCGTGTAAATAAAACGAATTATTTTGATTCAATTGATTACTTGTTGTTGGGATTACAAAGAGTATTTGGGGCATGCTGTATGTTTTTAATAAACTTTTATATTATTTGGCAAGAGAAGCTGTTTACGAGAGTATCAGAATAATCACTGATCAGCAAAGCATAAATCTATTTAGCCTCAGACACATATAATTTCATTTAGATAATTCAGCGTGTTTATTTTTTTAAAGTATTTTAAGCACACAAAAATCAAAATATAAATATGTTCCAGCTGTTGTAGTTTAATTTGCAGTTTCAACATTTACTCAAATGTTTTTAACTTCTGCTGCCATGCATACTCTATAGTTGTTTACACAAGAAAAAAACAACAGTATCAACAACAACAAAAACAAAACAAGCAGAACCTATTCCATGAGTTTTTGTTTTACTCTTTTGATGATCACTCCCCCCCCCCCACCCCCCCACTCCCCCCCACCCCCACCCACCCCGTCCTCGCCCTGCCTTCTTGACATTTGATTTGGACATTTGTGTACATACTTGTATATTTTTGCTTGACTGCTTATTTGTGATTTGTTTGCGTAATGTTGGGTCGTATGTTTTTGACTATATGTATGTACAGAGCATGTGTATGCAAATGTGTTCGCTACTGTCTTTTTTGTATTATCTGTTGTTATATGCGCTTAGAACCACTGGATAAGGTGCATTATAAATGCTCTAAATTATTATTATTATTATTATTATTATTATTATT
>JAWQFJ010002519.1:0-20000 GCA_034096865.1 Theodoxus fluviatilis | reverse complement strand
CTTTCTACCTCTTTCTCTTTCTCTCTCTCTCTCTCTCTCTCTCTCTCTCTCTCTCTCTCTCTCTCTTTATGTTTGTGTGTGTGTTTCCTAGCAAATGTGTATAAGCTTTTATGTGTTGTAATAGTGTCTGCAATGTCTGTTTCTGCTTCTCGCATTATAACATTTTCATGCCTCTACATGCGTATGTATAGGATGATCGTGCTTGGCTCACTAGTACACATGTACGTGTCTTCAGACCAAATCAAATGAAGTCTGAGTTTCTAAACAGGCTCAGTTGACAGTTACGCACACACGTACGAGTCTTCAGACCAAATCAAATGAAGTCTGAGTTTCTAAACAGGCTCAGTTGACAGTTACGCACACACGTACGTGTCTTCAGACCAAATCAAATGAAGTCTGCATGAGTTTCTAAACAGGCTCAGTTGACAGTTACGCACACACGTACGTGTCTTCAGACCAAATCAAATGAAGTCTGCATGAGTTTCTAAACTGACTCAGTTGACAGTTACGCACACACGTACGTCGGTCTTCAGACAAAACGTAAGTAGGCTTGCGTCACCAAACAGCCTCAGTTGAGAGTGATAATTATCACGCCACGCATGCTCCGTACACGCCTTAGCAGATTCGTTGAATACGAAATGTATCTATCACGAAAATCGTGTGCTTTTCAAACAGATGAGTAAAGAAAATTTCCGCAGTTTCTTCTGTAAACAGTGTGTGCCATGGAATTTCCTCGCCAATCGTGCACAGATATTTTTTTCGGCACCTAGCCATGACACCTGGATGATAATTATGGCCTCTGCTTATTGCGTAGGTTCTGTTTTTAGACGTATGAATGTCTGTTTTATGTTTTGTTTATTTGACACTTTTCTTTACTGTTGCGGAAGCTGTTTGGATTTAAGGAGCGTGTATATTACTGGCCTGAAAATGCAGTACTGTGATTGAATGAATTTACGAGCGCGAGCGTGCGCATGTGTGCCTGCGTACGTGTGTGCGTTCATGTGTGCGTGTGTGTGTGTGTGTTTGTGTGCGTGTGTGTGTGTGTGTGTTTGTGTGCGTGTGTGTGTGTGTGTGCGCGTGTGCATGCGTGTGTGTCTATGACTGTGTATTGTGTTTGTATGCGTGTCCGTCCGTTCATCCAGTCGTCCGTCCATTTTTTATTACCTTGCATGCGATCGGTACATGATAAATCTGCAACAAAAATCAGTTGAGAAACTTGAATTTAATTTTGTCCGATACCGTACGATTTTTATTATATATAATAAACTGTTTATCCATTCATACGCAACAGCACCGACGACTTCATTTTGGCGACAACACAGATTCTTGGGGGTCGGAGTTCACGCACGTCAGTCCGTTGATTTACTAAGATCTTTCCCGCCGCGAGTGGTGTTCGCGGAGTATATATAGTGCGCCGACGAAAATAAAATGTTGCGATTGAAAGAGCTCCGAAAAAGTTACCTTATTTCACAAACGTGCCTTTATCGATCTGTTTTTGCTAGAGGGAAAGAGTTCACAGGAGTGAAATCCGAGTGCAAAACAAAATGAAATTCGAAATTAGACAGGAGAGATGACTGCGGAAAGTTTTGAGAACGAGGGAATGGAGTGGATGTCTTTCTAAAAGTGCGTAGTTTTTGGCATCATTTTCCCGTCCGATTCATTTCGATCCTGGAAAAACATAATTCGGCCACTCTTTTCTTTTAAGTAAGAATGATTGCTTTCGTCCAGGAAACGAAAACGACAGCTAAAAATTCAGTGAAGTACAAGAACTTAAGTGGAATGAAGTGAGAGGATTTCGTTTGTTGTCCATAGTAGTGCATTTACGTAGGCTTGACGGAGAAGACGCAAACCTCTGTATACACTGTTACCCTTTGTCACCATTTTGCAGCTGCAAGCCACTTGGAAAGTCAGGATTTCCATGTAAGAATGGAGAGTCAGGTTTTCCATGTAAGAATGGAGACATAAATGAGTGAAATCTGGAATGTCTTGACGTCAAACTTTAACCGAGATAAAAGTCAAAATAGGCGAATTTTGGCGAAGAAAAAAAAGTCAATTTGCAGCCACGTTATTATACGCTCGTTTGTCGAATACATGGTCAGGTTAATATTTTGGCAAGTTACATATATTGCACGAATTTTTATGTTTATTTGAAATGTTAATGTGCCAACGTTTTTAGAAAATTCACCGGAAGAAATGTTTATTGAATTGAACTCCGGATTTCGATATCATAATCTTCACGTACTCGTTTATCATTCATTTGAGAGATATCTTGATTTTTTACGAGGAACTTATAGCGTCGGTTACATTTTCAACAAAGTATGCAGGCGAAACGGAAGGCTTTTGACAGCGATGGAAACAAAAAACCCAGCAAAACTACGCAATAAAGCAACACTAGACTGAGGAACTTAACACGGAACTGAACGCGAGCTGCACTTTCTGGCAGGAAGGGGAGAAATGGAAGTGGGATGAGGGGTGGGGATGGAGGGTGGGGGGTGGGGGGTGGGGGTGGAGGGTGGAGGGTGGGGGTAGGAACGAAGACAAGGGTGAGGACGGACGTGTGGATGCTGAGTGTGGGCGGGGAATATCGAGTGGGATGGGATACCATGCAGGAAGGGGTGGGCGAGGGAGATGAGCTGTAAACAACGGAGAATGACGGGCGTTTATGAGTCTAATGAGGAAGTGAGAAGTGGAACATGAAACACAGTTCTACACGTGTGTTCACACATGCACACACGCACGCACACATTACGCATGCGCGCGCGTGCGCGCGCGCACACACACACACACACACTGAGATGGAGTGAAACAAGGAGAGGAAATCTGAGAGAATATTGGGGTCGGGTGGAGGAGTGAGGAATAGCGTGGGGATGAATGGATGGATGGATGGATCATGGATGAATGGATGGATGGATAAATGGATGGATGGATGATGGATGGATGGATGATGGATGGATGGATGGATGGATGGATGGATGGATGGATGGATGGATGGATGGATGGATGGATGGATGGATGGATGGATGGATGGATGGATGGATGGATGGATGGATGGATGGATGGATGGATGGATGGATGGGTTACAAGTGAAATGTATCTTTCCGGCTCGGTCCATGTCTCTCAATGCCATCCCCAAAACACAGAACTTGGTCACGTGACCCCACCTGAGTCATGCCGCCGATAGAGGGCGCCGCGGAACTTGGCCAACCTGACACCCTCTCCACTCGCGGTTTCCTGTGGAAAGCGGACTTGGCTTCCATCCCCAGCATCACAGCGCCACAGCATCACAGCACCACAGCATCAGCACCACAGCATCAGCACCACAGCACCAGCACCACAGCATCAGCACCACAGCACCACAGCATCACAGCACCATAGCATCACAGCATCTCAGCACCACAGCACCACAGCACCACAGCATCACAGCACCACAGCATCAGCACCACAGCATCAGCACCACAGCATCAGCACCACAGCATCACAGCACCACAGCACCACAGCACCACAGCATCACATCATCACAGCACCACAGCATCACAGCATCTCAGCACCACAGCACCACAGCATCACAGCACCACAGCATCAGCACCACAGCATCAGCACCCCAGCATCACAGCACCACAACACCACAGCATCACAGCATCACAGCATCACATCACCACGGCACCACAACATCAGCACCACAGCATCACAGCATCACAGCACCACTTCCCACGCTACTGCTACTTCCAATAAACGCATTGATTCACATTACATGCACCGCAATACTCGTGCTTCACACAACGGACGTGTGTCCAGCACTGCTATTGCGCCACTGAACTTCTACGAGCAAAAACCACTGCTCTCTTCTGGGGGCATAAACACAACCATTTCTTAATACTCCATGCATAAACCATTACTTTCTTCTGCATGCATTAACGATATGACCGCTTCGTAGTGCATGCATAAACAAAACCACTGCTCAATACTGCATGCATAAACAATATGACCGCTTCGTATAGAGCATGCATAAACAATATGACGCTTCGTAGTGCATGCATAAACAAAACCACTTCTTTACAGTTCAGTGCACAAGGAGTATTGCAACCCATGGTAGAGAAATAACTATATGTTATTCATCGAATGTTGCCTCCTCCACCTCCACCACACGCAAGTCTAGCACAGTTCACCACCTTCTCCCAGATACAGCACCGCTACCATGCACACTGCTTCTAGCACCACCGTCAAAGTCTCCACCACCTCTTCCGCCACCACGTCTATTTCCATCTCCACTACCTCCACTAACTCTACCGCTATCACCTCTACCTCCATCTCCACTATCTCCACCAACTCTACCGCTACCACCTCTACCTCCATCTCCACTACCTCCACCAACTCTACCGCTACCACTTCTACCTCCATCTCCACTACCTCCGCCAACTCTACCGCCAGCACCAACGATTACAGTTACCTAGCACATGTGAAATCGCCACTGTATCGCCACAATTAGGCTTTGATATTTGTGTTTGGTTTTGTGCTGGACTATTACCCTCTCCATTCTTTATCTGGCGGCCTTCTGCTAAAGCCGCTAGCTATCGCCAGCATTATGTGCTTGACATCGATAACAAGAAAAAGCACGTTTGATCGCATTCGACTGATCTGCAGCGCTGGAGGAAAAGAGGGCAAAGCAGCGATATCCAAGGAGGCGGCTGTGTTTTGTCACCGACATTGGTCATAACACTTGGAGAAGATCTAACGACCGAGGGGTGGTGCTTGTGTAAGAAGTGATGTGATACCATGGCTAGTTTTGAAGTGACGGGAGTCCAGCGGTTTGACAGAGGAGATGGGCGACGCCCCGACGGCATGACGGTATTCCCATTCAAGAACGGCAAGTCACTTGTTTGGGACGCCACCTGCTCTGATTCTTTTGCGCCGTCTTCAATGACAGACTCTGCCATCGACCCAGGGCACGCCTGCCGGACCGCCGAAGGTTCGAAAAGGAGGAAGTACGCCTCTATCTCGGAACGGTACCACTTCGTCCCGTTCGCTGTTGAAACTACCGGAGTCGTCGGACCGGCAGCAACGGAACTTATCCGAGAGATCGGCCAGCGGATTGCACTGTCGACAGATGACCCGCGCCAGACACAGTTCCTGTTCCAGAGAATCTCGCTGGCAATCGCGAGGGGCAACGCGTTCGCGATCATGTCGTCGGCCAAGCGTGAGGCTTCCCGTGACCCAAAGCCAAGATGTTACCGGGGAGCGATCGTGCACAAGTCGTCAGACGCTGGTTTCACCAGCAGCTGAGAATCCATCCGCTCCAGCCCCGTCACAGGTCAACCGTCACCCAGCCGCCGCCAGACACAACAAACCCGGCGACATCTCGGGCCACGCGGGCAGCACGAGGACTCGCAGCAGGTCATCAACAAGGCTGGACCAGCACGAGCAAGCAGCACGGGTGCGAAGAAAGTAACTGACTGTTCGGTCTCGAGAATAACTCGATCAGCCTCTAAATTCGTGCGCGTTTAAGTCGCAAGACTGGATGTTAGTCTTGATCCTGTTTATGTACATACATTTACGTCCTTTTTTCATGTGTTGCGTCCTTGTAAACAGTGAATAAAGTTCTTTCCCCTTCATTTGTCCAGCCGGTGACGAGAGGAGAGATGCAACATCTAGATGGAAGAAAGTGTGGGTTTTTCTGGCTTCAGCTAGTGCGTGCATATTGAAATACTTGGATCAACGCACGAGGAACATGGGTGGACTGTTGAAATCAATTAATTAAACAGTAATTCTTCTCTCTCTTTTTTCTTATTATTATATCCCACTCTGCTCAAGCAGGCATTTGATCTTTGGACTTGCTTCCGTCTCGAAATAAGTCGTTAATTAAAGTTTTTTTACCCCTACATTTGATTAGGAGGATGATTATATTTCCTTTGTATCTTTCATAAATTAGTTTGCATATAGCAATAACGTACTAAGCATTTTTATTGTCGTCAGATGAACTGAATCAGACGGAAAATTGCTTGTAAAAAGTGGATGTGATCCCTGAAAAAACCTAACACAGCTGGGCAGACTCAGTCCTAGTGAAAAACGATATGTTAATGTCGCTGAAAGGTTAGGAGTAAGTATGATACAGGAAGATGGTGACTGAGCGAGGGAGGAGTGGGCGGGGTGCGGTTTCATGATGGGGAGTACAAGTGGCGTTTCCATGCGATGTATCTGAACAGCAGTGATTCACTCAGCCTCCTCCTGTAGTGCTGCTCGTGAGTCAGACAGACAGACAGACAGACAGACAGACAGACAGACAGACAGACAGACAGACAGACAGACAGACAGACAGACAGACAGACAGACAGACAGACAGACAGACAGACAGACAGACAGACAGACAGACAGACAGATAGGACCACTTCGGACGGTGCCATCCTGCAGTCTGTCTGCGAGTCTGTGTCACTGGCAGCTTCCTGCAAGGCGAGATGTAACGGTACCGCGCACACAGTGCCGGAAGTGTGAGTGGAGGACACCAGAGTGCGCTTCCCTGCCTGCGCTCTGTCACTTCCCCTGTCCCTCCACAACGCTGATAGAAGATGCGCGTGCGTGTCACGTGTTGAGTGTCTTGTACTGAATGACAGCTTAGTTTTGATTTGATGTTGAGAGATATTTTTCTATGATCGCACATAAACACCGCTTTGCTTGTTGTCGAGTACATATCCTGTGCAATCTGACTCAGGAAAATGAGCATCAAAAAGCTGTAGCATTGGGAATATTGACAGAAACGTGAGTGTGAGAATGATAAAAGTTTTGCTTATCTTACACTTAATCCTATCTTGACAGGTGAATATCCGTCAAAATACCTTGTCGAAATTCGGCCAGTGAAGCATGCGATTATGTTTTTGTTTATTTCTGCGCGAATATATTGTTTGAAAGCCCAGTTTCATATTTTTAACAATATTATCTTTTTGTCTTTGTCGCATGAGGAATACATGCTCAGTAATTTCAAAATGGGAATTCCACTTGTTAAACTGAATAGGGTTTTATTGTTGCCAGTGTCGAATGCTTTGTTCCGCCATTCGGCTTTGTAGGCTTGTTCAAACTATCTGACTTTCGTCAGAGACATCTTTCAATCAGAAGTCTGTTTTAAAAAAAGAAAAAAAACTTGCATGTTTGTAATTCTGCCGTGTGTTGAAACTTCACCCCATTGATTTTTACAGTGAAATGATTTATTTCGTGCATATTCTATTTTTAATAATACTTTTATAAGGCGTTTTTTAAAAATAGATCCGCACAGTTGTGTCTATGTGAAAACTACTTTTTGTCATCTATTCATTTACAATTAATTATTTTCCTTATTTGAATGTTAGACTTTTTTTAAAATCCAGAAACATTTTGATTTTATTTTTGTTTTCTTAACTTTAGATGCACAACTCGATGAAAATTCGCACTGTACTCCTCCTGCGAGTAGTTGAATTTCCTCGTGTGCCTCAGGCTTTTGTAAAAACAATTTGTTGTAAGTTTTTGAAACGTTTGATATTATCTGCAGATCTAAATTTTAACTGTAGCTTTCTCTAACAATTTCTAGCAATGCATGCGGTTGTATGACAGCAATTATGTATGAACCTTCGATGATTTCTTGTCTACTTTTACGACAAAGCTTTTTACCTCTTTCAAGAAAGGAGATAGTACAGTTTTTGGTGAGGAAATCTTTCGATAAATTTCTCTCCTGGTTCTTGTTAACATCTCTCCATTGTCTTCATCGCGCCCTTGTTCGTAAAGAGGAGAAAATGGCGCCTTTCCCGCGTCACTGATTGGTTGCCCGCATCGATCCCGGCATCCCCCGGGTCGTCCAGCTGCCACGTGACTGCCATTGGCACCGGGGAGGGGGGGTGTCCTGGCCTTGAAGTTCAGTCGGAGGGAGGGCCTGGAATTGAAGGATGGGCCAAGTGAACACTCGATAAATCGAGTTTTCACCACATCCTCAAGATATACGGCTTTCGTCACCCAGCAGGCGAAGGAGGTAGTTTCCTGTAGATGTCGGTTCAAAACAATAAATGAAGTAGCAGGTAACATTTTTTTTTATAGCTTGTCACACTGTATTTCACTTTCAACGTGCAAAAATGAAGGGGGCGAGCCGATTGGCTTGTTGGACTAAGCATTATGTAAACTAGAATATTCGAGTAAGAAATTTGAGAGCAGAGTAAATATGTCTCCTTGTCCTTGCGGAGCTGCGCGCAGTACATCAGGGCGGCTGGGAGGACGGCACGTGAGAGATGGAGGGAGAGAGTGGGACAGGGATAAGACTGGGGTGGAAGGAGAGAGTGGGACAGGGATAAGACTGGGATGGAAGAGAAGCGTTGTGAAGGGGCGAGAGCTGGAGGAAAGCCAGGATGCCATTAGCCCATAGTCCGGGCACTGGCGACAGAGGCTGGCACTTCGAGGCGACTTCGATTTGCCACCAGGGGCGGCGCTTGATCGACCCGTGCTTGTTATGCTGCGGTCACGAAGGACTCCCTGCCTTCCCAGTGCAGCAGTTTTTCCCTTTGTCACCTGCTTCATCATCGTCTTCGCGATACCTGCATTGTTACGTCGTTACATCGCAACTTTAGCTCGCTCCCCCCCCCCCCCCCCCTCCCCCCCTTGCTTCTTTTCTTTCCGCTTGTTTTGGATTTCGATTTTTAAATTTTAATTCCTGCAAGGTTTTGGCTTGATGTGAGGAACTTGTCGTGCCACCGTTCGTGCCTACCCCTCTCCTTGCTCTTGTTCACACTACAAAATCGAACCCTCTCTTTGCAGCTCATCATTCTCCAGCTACTTTGTCTGTTCCTGACCGCCACCTCCTCCCCTTTCTCGACCATCTTTCCCCTCTCCTTTTCACCCCACTCCCACCCCCATAACACTTGCTTTCCATGTGCATGAACAGTCAGAAGCCCAATATTCAGCCGCTTTCATGTGGGGCCATGACGCTGGTTTGTGGGTGGCGATGTCAGGTGGTTGTTGCATGTTCAGGGTAGACCACTCTGTCTTGTCAACACAAAGCACAGTGCAGTGCACACAGTGTAGAGGCCTGTTCTGTGCATCTCTCCAAATCGATGGGGGGATGGGGGTGGGGATGGGGGGGGGGGGGGGAGAAGAAGTGGGAGGGTGGGGGTGGACGTGGGGAGGCACGATGTGGATGGGTGTGGGGGTGAAGAAAGGGGCTATGGCAATGGTGAGGGAGGGGGAGTGGGGGGGGGGGGGGGGGCGTAAGAGGGAGTAAACGCGGATGAAGGATAACCATTCACGGAATTATCGATTCTGCCTCGCTGGGAACATGTTTTTGTAAGTCTGCGTATTCCAAAGCATATCAATCTTTTTTGTCTAGGGCGTCTACGCTTGGCGCGTCATTCTATAGGGCGATAATTTAGATGGCTGTTCCCGCGCTTCATCTCGAGATAGCTCTGTTCCACAGTTGCGTGCCTCCATTGTCCGCGAATGTACTTTGTTACCTTTGTAGCAATACGGATCAAAAAGAAGATGCAAAGATAAGAGTGCACGAGTGCTTTGTAATAATTGTAAGAGGAAAAGGAGCTTCTTCCCTCAAACAAACCCAGATGATAAATGCGTTCATTTTCAGGAAACGATATCGTGGATCATTCAGAGCCTTTTCATTTTGATTGAGATTTAATTCTCCGCCAAAAAATGTAGTCCTGCAAAAACGCATTCGCTAAGTGGCGTTTTGTTTGACGTGGAAAGCAATTTGCGGATGCCGAAAATGTGTTCTTTAACAGCGAGAAAAATCTTGAGCGATAGCGTTTGTCTGAGCTATCGTGTGGCATCAAGTCCAGGGAAGACTTTACTCGAAAGATTGCACGGCCAGCCATGCGTATAGGTTTTCACAACCTGCACGTAAGCACACAGCCCAAGTACCTTGCAGGGCGAGAAAAGCGGCACGGGCACGATCGATCGATTTTCTGGTCTGCGTGTAACATCTTCAATTCCATCGTTTACTCCCAAATCGATTTCAGTGCAGGCTCTGAGCTGCCCGGCTGTCAGTGGAGACTGCATTGCGGTGCCAGGGCAGAAGCGTTGGGGTGCGCAGGATGCGTCGCACATAGAGCGTTCCATCTTGACGTTCATCTCAGGCTTATTTTTTCACTTCTTTTGTTGCAAAAATTCACGCCAAGATAATCAGCAATGAATATTTCGTCTCCTATTTTCCAACGCAATGGCTGTCACCCAATTTACACATTTTGAAGTCATAAATAGTATCTGTTAATACATGTAAAGTCTTCTTCTTTCTTTCTTCTTTTCTTCTTCTTCTTTTCTTCTTCTTTTTTTTTTTTTGGGGGGGGGGGGGGGCATTCCATTTATCATGGTCCTGCCTCTTTTGCTCCTGTTTCTGCTTCTTCCCCTTCTTAATCCTGCCCACGTTATTCCTCCTCCTCCTCCTCCTCCTCCTGCTCCTCCTCCTGCTCCTCCTCCTGCTCCTCCTCCTCCGCCTGCATTCCTCCTCCTCCTCCTCCTCTCCTCCTCCTCCTCCTCCTCCTCCTCCTCCTGCTCCTCCTCCTCCTCCGCTCCTTCCTCCTCCTCCTACGCTCCTCCCTGCTCCGCTACTCATGCCTCCTCCTTCCTCCTCCTGTCCGCCTCCTGCTCCTCCTCCTCCTCCATCCTACCTCCTCCTCCTGCCTCCTCACTCATCCTCCTCCTCCTGGCGCCTCCTCCCTCCTCCTCCTGCCTCCTCCCTGCCTTCCTCCTCCTCCGCTCCTCCTCCGCTCGACTGCTCCTCCTACTTCTCGCCTGCTCCCCCTCTTCGGCCTCATCATCCTCTCACTTCTCCTCACCTCCTCCTATCTCCTCCCTCCTCCTCATCCTCTCCTCCTTCCTCCTCCTCCTCCTCCTTCCTCCTCCTCCTCCTCTCCATCCTCACCTCCTTACTCCTTATCCTCCTCCTCCTTCTCAGCCTCCTCCTCCTTCTCCCCTCCTCCTCCTCCTCCTCCGCCCTCCCTTGCTCTCCTCCTCCTCCCTCCTCCTCCTCCTCCTCCTCCTCCTCCTTCCTCCTCCTCCTCCTCCTCCTCCTCTTTAATGTTTCCTGCCTTCCTTTTCCCCCTCGCTTTTTATTCATCTCCCATCTCTTCGCCGACTCCACCACGATCGAACATTGAAAGTAAAGATAAAGATGCGGTTTAATACTGCGACTGTTCACCCATGTCTGGGTCTCAAACAATTTCACACTTTATCAATATGTTCGTGCGTGTTGTATCAATATGTTCGTGCGTGTTGTATCAATATGTTCGTGCGTGTTGTATCCGATTGATTTTGCATAATCAGGAATGGGTGAAAGACCAAGATTGGGTTGTGAAGAGAGAGTAAATGGGGTTTTTATGGTTAGTGCTAACTCGATAAGAGGGAGTGATTGTCTCGTTCATCCTGGACCAAAGGAAATCCGGCATCACAACCATCGCCTCCCTCGTGCAAAGTCTTTGCTGGGAGCGAGGACGTTATTGATCTCTGAGGCCAGGTCACACCATGGCTGACGAAAGTGTGCCTGCCTTTCCTTCCTTGAGAGCTTGTCCGAGACAAACTTTTACGTCGATGTTCCTTGGCCAGTTGGCGGGATTTTTAAAGTTTTATTATACATTTCTACAGTTCACTGAGGCTAAACCATGTTGAATTCGTTCATTGCTTTCATTGTGCAATTCCTGTTATCAAGCAATTCATATACTCATTATTCAGTTATTGTGCGTATCGTGCCCTAAGCGTATAGTCGGATATTCATGAAGAAATCACTCAGGAAACCGGTGGCGGACACACCACAGCTGGTGGGGTCGTCAACTCTTTGATTGGATCTTTCATTAATCATGGTCTGTGTGTCTACCTCGATGTTGCTGGACGGCAGTGGACTGGAACAGAAGGCCAGGACTGGGAGTAGACGGAGCGAGGGGGTGGGGGTGGGGTTGAAAGGGGAAGGGGGGGGAGGGGGTAGGGGGGATGCCCCTTGTGACGGGGCAGACGACATAACTCCAGGGAGGGAAGGGCGGTGTGATGGATTAAAGAAGAATGAGACAGTTGGGGGAATTAGCTCACGGCACAGATCGGGCCGACCTGCTCTGAGGCCCACTTGACTCCATGCAGGCCGCCATCAATGATGCACCTCCAGCTCAACCAATGGAGTCCACGGTCCGCAGCCAGAGGCATGCCGGAATCGCGTCGCCAAGATCGATAACCCTGGCTGACTGGCAGCCTTGAGAGAAATCTGGTGGATACATACCGACTGGCCGGAGTGCAGCTAGAGCCAAACGTGACGAGGCCAAAGCGAATGTCCAGCGTGGTCACTGCTCTTGACTGCACACAGAGTATATCTCAAGTTCGGAAGAATTCGAATTTCTGATGATAAAAGGATTCTTTGCTTTGGGGAAGGCTCTCTGTTGCGTGCTTGTATCACGTTCACAGATTTATTCAATCAATATAAATTTGGATAGATTTGCAATGCATTTGAAATATTTTTCAAATTGACGATTTCGACGTAATGTTTAATGCACTATCTGCAAGACTGGGTCAGAAGTTGTAGGTATTCATTATTGTGTCTGCATGTACATCTGTGAAAATAAAGGTCGATTATCTTCCGCCACTTATGGGAAGAAACGAAATGAATTCGGTTCCATTGAAATCATTCCTACCGACGATGGCGGTCCGTTTTGCCTGGAGTGCAGGTGCGAGTTCCAGCAGGCACTCTCAGCAGGACCAGGTCCCTCTCTCCTTTCACGTCACACAGACACGCAGGCTGCCACACAGACACGCACGCTGCCACACAGACACGCACGCTGCCACACAGACACGCAGGCTGCCACACAGACACGCACGCTGCCACACAGACACGCACGCTGCCACACAGACACGCACGCTGCCACACAGACACGCACGCTGCCACACAGACACGCACGCTGCCACACAGACACGCACGCTGCCACACAGACACGCACGCTGCCACACAGACACGCACGCTGCCACACAGACACGCACGCTGCCACACAGACACGCACGCTGCCACACAGACACGCACGCTGCCACACAGACACGCACGCTGCCACACAGACACGCACGCTGCCACACAGACACGCACGCTGCCACACAGACACGCACGCTGCCACACAAACAGGCAGGCCACGGGCGTTTTCCCTCTTGCCTTCTTGACTCGAAGCAGTGCTGCCACTCCACGCGAGTCTCAAAACGCCCTGGCAGCAAACCTGCCCAACCGTGGTAAGCTCTCTCTCTCTCTCTCTCTCTCTCTCTCTCTCTCTCTCTCTCTCTCTCTCTCTCTCTCTCTCTCTCTCTCTCTCTCTCTCTCTCTCTCTCTCTCTCTCTCTCTCTCTCTCTCTCTCTCTCTCTCTCTCTCTCTCTCTCTCTCTCTCTCTCTCTCTCTCTCTATCTCGCTCGCTCGCTCGCTCTGTCGCTCTCTCAGCCTGCACGAGCCGCCCTGAAGACCTCTGCCAGAACTGCAGACGAAGACGGCACCAGAACTCAGGGACTGCGGGTGGACGACTACAGTTGACGGGCGCCGTGGCGAGGAGGGCAAGAGAGCTTTTGGCGTCGTCTGTGTCGCGCCCGAAGACCTTCCGCCTCCCAGTCTTTGTTTCCTTCCGTGAAGGCGAGAGGGATTAGGACGATTACAGAGCGGCAGGCCCCAGGGCAGCTCGCCCCAGTTGCGAGTGCGAGGGCGAGGGTCAGTCTGGCTCGGACCGTAAGCCGCTGTCGCCTCCGATTTTTGCCTCCGTCTCCAACTGACCGTCGTAGACTTGCTTTCATCTGCCGCCACTGGCGCTCGTGTTTGGCACCAGAGAGAGAGAGAGAGATAGAGAGAGAGAGAGAGAGAGAGAGAGAGAGAGAGAGAGAGAGAGGTTGTGGATGTGTACAATTAGGAACAGGCCAAACAGACGTGCCAATCTTGCTTCGGTTATGAACAAATACTGCAAAAGAGTAGACTGCTTTGTAACTGTAGTGCAGGTGTTTGTCGGTGCGGATCGGATTCGAGTGTGACAAAGCTTTTTAATTTAGCCCATAATGCTAAAGTTTAAATGGTATTTAATCCAGGACTCTGTATCATAGTATACAACAGACAGTTGCAAATATGTAGGTAACCCACTGTTTGCTTTAATCCCTCGGGACTGGAATAATTTTGTAATCAGCATGTAGATGGAACAGTAAAACGTCCAAGTCGAATGGTCGTAATCTCACCAGCGCTCTAGTATTAACTTGTTTCCATAGCGGTGTACGTCATTGCTCCCCTCCCCTCCCCTCCCCGGAGACTGCATGTCCAAAGGAAGGACACTGCATGTCCAAAGCAAGGACACTGCATGTCCAAAGCAAGGAGACTGCATGTCCAAAGCAAGGGCACTGCATGTCCAAAGCAAGGGCACTGCATGTCCAAAGCAAGCACACTGCATGTCCAAAGCAAGGAGACTGCATGTCCAAAGCAAGGAGACTGCATGTCCAAAGCAAGGACACTGCATGTCCAAAGCAAGGACACTGCATGTCCAAAGCAAGGAGACTGCATGTCCAAAGCAAGGACACTGCATGTCCAAAGCAAGGACACTGCATGTCCAAAGCAAGGACACTGCATGTCCAAAGCAAGGAGACTGCATGTCCAAAGCAAGGGGAACACTGGCCTGTCCAAAAGCAAGGCGCACTGCCATGTGCCAACGCAAAGGGCACATGACATGTCCAAAGCAAGGAGACTGCAGGTCCAAAGCAAGGAGACTGCATGTCCAAAGCACGGACCACACTGCATGTCCAAAGCAAGGACACTGCATGTCCAAAGCAAGGAGACTGCATGTCCAAAGCAAGGACACTGCATGTCCAAAGCAAGGACACTGCATGTCCAAAGCAAGGACACTGCATGTCCAAAGCAAGGACACTGCATGTCCAAAGCAAGGAGACTGCATGTCCAAAGCAAGGACACTGCATGTCCAAAGCAAGGACACTGCATGTCCAAAGCAAGGACACTGCATGTCCAAAGCAAGCACACTGCATGTCCAAAGCAAGGACACTGCATGTCCAAAGCAAGGAACATGCAGGTCCCAAAGCTGAAGGACACTGCATGAAAAAGCAAGGACACTGCATGTCCAAAGCAAGGAGACTGCATGTCCAAAGCAAGGACACTGCATGTCCAAAGCAAGCAGACTGCATGTCCAAAGCAAGGACACTGCATGTCCAAAGCAAGCAGACTGCATGTCCAAAGCAAGGACACTGCATGTCCAAAGCAAGGACACTGCATGTCCAAAGCAAGGAGATGAAATTGAATTCAAATGTACTTATATCTTCTATTCTGTTTCCATTTTACACTAACCGTGATGTGGATAAATAATGGAACCAACGAAACCCTTGCTCAAATAGTTTTTTAAGCCAAGATAAAAACGTCAAATACTAGCAAGCTTGCTACCAGTTTTTCCCCCTAGAAGTATGCCATGATTGTTATGTTGTTTTGTGTCTATTTCTAGCTGTCGGTCACCGCCTATCGTGGAGAAACACTCAATCGAAACCATTCTACTTTTAGGAAATGTCGAAGTTGAGGCGCTTGCTCCGCAGTTGCTCTGTGAATGGTCAATTTAAAACATGTGGTCGAAGTTATTTACTCCAGATGTCGTTGACATGATGTAATTGGTCATTTTCCCAACGTACAGATCGACTCCCCGCAATACACAAGCCTGATCGAGTGAAAGCCCAGTGTTCCTATATTCTTAGCGCGATTTGCTATTTTTGTTGAGGGCTTGAGTTTCCGAGGTGAAGTGCGTAAATTTGCCCAGGCAGCATGCTGTACATGGCAAAGAGAGTATAGCGCTTGGCACAATATCAAAGCATTACAAACTTTGTCGCCATCGGCAAATCATTTACCTTGCTGCAGCTCCTCCGTCGCTTTTTGTGTATTCAAGTGATACTAGAATTTTCTGTGTTGTCGAGAAATATAGTCTTGAGTTTCTCAAACCACACACACACACACACACACACACACACACACACACACACACACACACACACACACACACACACACACACACACACACACACACACACACACACACACACACCAAAAAGAAATCCTCACATCTGCGATCGGCGCTCGCACTTTCCAAAGCAGATGTTGCGCATTTACACACTGATTGAAAAATAAAAGCGTTGTAAGGCATTTTGATCACACGATTTTTGTACAAAATTATTTACTACGATCTCATTGAATTTTCGATTTCATGCAAATTTATGTATCCTGCGTTTTAGAAAACCGTTTCGTCGACAACGAAAGTCACGTGAGGTTGCTTCGGACACCAAAATCCAGACCCCCCAAAATGGCAATGAGCATGCGTGGGTTGTCGCTAAACTCAATTTTTATGGACAACTTCCTACATTTCAAACATTTTCCCGGATCGCGAAAGGAGATATACACACCACAAATATGAAATGTCACTCCACGAGTATCCGCTTATCGCGAAACACACATCGAATTGCACGCTCGTCCAGAAGTGGTTGTTCCGATGCGACAAAAGTTCATTAATTGCATGCGTATTTACGGCATTGCACATTTGGCAGTCACAGGAAACGAATATTGTTTACTGCGCAAGTACAATTTGGGATGAATATATCATTACACGACTGAATATAATCTTTTCTATCACGTAGTAAGGCGCTGTAGGAATTCAGCACAGCCTTTCGGATACTACAAAAATTGGTTAAAGAAATATTGACAGCTTCGTGTTATTACTAAAGTGTACGATGTAACTTCAAAATTCGAGGGAAATTAACGACGAGCTACCACATGGATTCTAGTGGTCTATGGAGCTTTTCCTTGCGATTCAGTTTTTCTCTCAACCAGAGAGTTCACACTTGCACAGCCAGGCTCTGCCAGTTACAGTATGTGTTGCTCGAATGTCCCCGCAGTAGACTGCTGTCAGCGAGATTAACAGATGAAAACTTGATTAGAACACTTCATTGATCTCACAGTTACGTTTATGGAAGACAGCGACTTCGAAAAATTATTTCCAATTATTGTAGACCTGACATGAAGACTCAATGCGAGCGAACGTTCAAAAAAGTTTTCAACTTTACAGCAGATTTTACCCTGCCAAATTATATAAATGTCAAATTTCCGTGCCTACTCTATTCTCTTTTTCCAGTCTTTGATGTGAGTTTTGCGTCCGAAATGGCATTGGCGCAATGCAGGACTTAAACGTGCGAATTGTTTTGCTTTTTTCCGTTTTTCACATAATGTGTGGAAAACCAGGAAAATCGAATCAACAAGTTCATATTGATGCAGACGATGTCCGCCTTTTTTTTCTCTGCCCGAATTTCACAGTTCAGATTTCCGGCGAAGTTTCAAGTTTTTAAAATTTCCTTTTTAAATCTGTTCCACGGATGCTGATGTTTTCTCTCTTTTTTCTTGTGTGTGTGTGTGTGTGTGTGTGTGTGTGTGTGTGTGTGTGTGTGTGTGTGTGTGTGTGTGTGTGTGTGTGTGTGTGTGTGTGTGTGTGTGTGTGCGTGTTTGAAAGTCTGTACAAAAAAAGAAATCGCTACAAATCTCTGATTCAACTGCCATTTTCGTATCCGTTTCCCAGGAATGAAACGTAAAAGTTTGAAATTACTACTTGAAGATAAAACAATAAAAGACAGTTCTCTACAGCTTTTATTTCCATTCACATAATTTTCCGAGACCTTGCGTCCTTTTACTGGTTAAAGTTACCTGTTCCATCCATTCCATTCCCTCATGCTCTCTCTCCTATCCCGAAAAAAAAGAAAAGAAGAAAGTAAGAAAGAAAAATAAAGAAGAAAGAAAGAACGAACGAGAAAGAAAGAAAGAAATCACGACGAAATTGCAAGAAAGAAAGAAAAAGAAAGAAAAAAGGAAAGAAAGAAAGGAAAAAGAAAGAAAGAAAAGAAGGAAGAAAACAAGAAAGAAAAGAAAGAAAGAAAAGAAATAAAGAAAGAAAGAAAGAAAGGAAAGAAAGAAGCCAAGAAAGAAAGAAAGAAATAAAGCAAGCCCTAAGAAATAAAAGAAAACAAGAACGAAAGAAAATAAAGAAAGACAGAACGAAATAGAGAAAGAAAAGAAAGAAGAAAGAAAAGAAAGAGTAAGGTAAAGAAAGAAAAGAAAGAAAAAGAAAGAAAAGAAAGAAACAGTAAAGAAAGAAAAAAGAAAGGAAGAAAGAAAGGAAGAAAGAAATGAAAGAAAGAAAGAAAGAAAGAAATGAACGGAAGAAATAACAAAGCAAGAAATAAAGCAAGAAATAGCCTAAAGCACATACGAAATAAAGAAAGAACGAAAGAAAAAAGAGAGAAAGTAACTCACCTCCCTCCCTCCCTCCCCCCTCCCTCCCTCCCTCCCTCCCTCCCTCCCTCCCTCCCTCCATCCCTCCCTCCCTCCCTCCTCCTCCCTCCTCCCTCCCTCCCCTCCCTCCCTCCCTCCCTCCCTCCCTCCCTCCCTCCCTCTACCTCATATTGTCCCCTCTCACCTCCTTCAAACTCTTCACACTCAATTCATTTCCCCAGCATCTTCGCCGAGAATCGAACCTTCTATCTCAGTGCCTGATCACTGCCGCCCACCCTGCCTACCTGACGGGGGCGAAAGTTGCGCTGAGGGCGGGCGCACTGCCAGCCCTTGTTATTCATTCCCAGGAAGGAGATCAAAGCGGAGCCGGCGACGAGGTGGCCACATAAGACCGCTCGGTCGCGCCTTTACGGGCCCCAGCACTGACGGGCCAGACTGTGGGCGATCCAGGCGGATAGTTTTTTCCTTCTTGCTTGCCTGGAAATTAACCTGCTCCCTGGGCGCCCAGGTGAGGCACCCCAACACACGCGACCGCCCGCCCGTTGCGGCTGATGTGTTTAACTAACAACAAATAAAGTGGGCGGCGGTGGCGAGCACCCTACAGTAACTAGAGCTGGCCTGAGGTTTGCCGCCGTCTGTCAGCACCCACCCCCTTGGCCCCCCTCCCCCCTCGGGGTATCTCAGCACCCTCCTCTTCCCTTCCTCCCCTTTCTTCCTCGCTCTCTCTGCTCCCATTCCTTTGCTCACGTCTGTGGTATTTAGAGGGCAGGACAAGAGGTGCCAGATAGTTCGGTAGAAAGTCTTCTTGCTGTTTCTGCTATTATTGCTGCTGCTGGTGATGGTGGTGACTAGTGGTGGTCCTCCTCCTCCTCCTCCTCCTCCTCCTCCTCCTCCTCCTCCTCCTCCTCCTCCTCCTCCTCCGCCGCCGCCGCCGCTGAATTATCATGCAGCAGGAAGAGACGATTTCACAGTCCTCTTCATCTCCATCGCTGCTGAATGTCATCGGTCTCTCTGTCCTCTGTATGGGAACAGCGCCTCACCTTCATCGCTCGCCTGGTCCCGTTTCTCTTCCTCGGCACCTTGCACCCCCCTCTATACCCGCCCTCGGCACCTTGCACCCCCCTCCATACCCGCCCTCGGCACCTTGCACCCCCCTCCATACCCGCCCTCGGCACCTTGCACCCCCCTCCATACCCGCCCTCGGCACCTTGCACCCCCCTCCATACCCGCCCTCGGCACCTTGCACCCCCCTCCATACCCGCCCTCGGCACCTTGCACCCCCTCCATACCCGCCCTCGGCACCTTGCACCCCCCTCCATACCCGCCTCAGCCAACTCTTTTGAGGTTGCTTTGGTTTGTCGTCAGGTACATTTCACTGTCCTCTTCCGACATGCCACCCCCTACATCCCCCACCCTCGACCTCATGTTCCCACCCCACATCCACCCCTACCTACCTCGTTTGTGTCACAAGAGGCTATCTTATTTTCCCACCCCCTAACCTAACCACCATCTCCAGCCCCCTTCCTTTCCATCTCACTCCGCCTATACCCTCACCCTGTTTGCTCTCCTGTCATGAGATGGTGCATTCGTTGTCTCCTTCTCATTCTTTCAACATCACACCCCCTCCCCCACCCCTCTTTCTCTTCATCAAACCTACCCCCTCCTTCCCACACCCTCATTCCAACACCTTCCCACCCCCCCTCCTCCCCAGTGTACATCTTCTTTCTTTACCTTGTTCTTC
>JAWQFJ010002518.1:50000-65000 GCA_034096865.1 Theodoxus fluviatilis | reverse complement strand
AAGAAACCAATCGATGCATCTCATCCAAGACACCTTCCAAAGGTCCTATGTAAATGGGTTACCAATAATTAGAAAAGACATGTTAACACGTTGACACGTTGCAAGCAAACGGTTCGATATAAAGCAGACGACTTTTTTTTTCTCTCTCTCTTTTTTCTCTTTTTTTTTTCTTTTTTTTTTTTGGGGGGGGGGGTTATGGTTTCCGTTTGCAGTAAATGGCGAATTTAGTTAGCTTCTGTGCACGTGTACGAAGTGGCTGCTCACGAGAGCAAAACATGAGGGGAAACAATGCAATCGAGAAAAAATAGAATGTAGTTTGCTTTCCAGAAACCAAGAGATCTGTCTACATTTCGCTCCAACGAACTCTTGTGTCCAAGTTATTTGAGACATTAATCCACAAGACCGAGATACACACCCACTCGTAATTACGATAAATGTCATTTGTCAACAAGAGATGAAGAAAAAGGAAGTCACGTGCAGATGATTACATGCTCTTTCATCTTTCTTACAGTTCTTACTTCTAATCCCCTACAGAAAAGTCAGGCTTGTGGACAACATCAGTAGACTTAGTGTGTCATCTGTCCACGATTGATGATACAAGAAGTACTGGACATCTCATTTTGGGGTGCTCACGTGCCAGGAAACGTGCTTCATACTCTAAGTGCTGACCGCCACTACAGCACACTAACGCTGAAATGGTCGTTGTCCCCAACATTTGTGGACAGAGTACTCGGTGTTTGAAATCTCGACATTTGAGCGAGAACGAGACCGCCGAGTTAAGAACATGTCGCGATATATCACATGGTCATCGGTATGTCACGTGACTGTAAGGACGAGATTTCAAACACCGAGTACTCTGTCCGATAATCCTATAATCTTTGGTTTGGAGTAAGCGCAAGTGAAGTCACAATTGGCTTGTTCAGGAGGCGCAGCGATTCAAAGCGGTGCTCAGCGCTGCATGTGATTCACTCTTGAACAGCAATTTTGGGGCGTGATTCACTCAGGGCTGAGAAGCGCTGTGCATCACAGATCCGAGGTGATTCACGCGATTTTCAAAATGGCGCCTTTGATCCCGCACTGGCCGTCGATGCGTAAAATAACCCTCAGAAACATCATTTTGGGACTGGAACGGGCTTTATTTGCCCCAAGCGCTCTGTATGCGCGAGTAATGGCAAGTAAGGATGACTCAGTAGTGGACTTTATTCATGCAGAATACATTTAAACGTGCATAAACGATGTTTGTGGCAAAGAAAACACTTTGTTAGCGTCTAGCAACACAACATGGGGCGCAGAAGATTTACCTCCCTTAACAAGTGAAGCGCTGCACTACATATGTAGGTGTTCACGAGAGGCAAAGAGCACTCAATTGCCAACGTGAAGCGCTAATGCAGCGC
The DNA here is from genome assembly GCA_034096865.1 of Theodoxus fluviatilis. Lineage (NCBI taxonomy): Eukaryota > Metazoa > Mollusca > Gastropoda > Cycloneritida > Neritidae > Theodoxus > Theodoxus fluviatilis. The sequence goes on along the minus strand of JAWQFJ010002518.1, from coordinate 63,606 downwards.
TTCGTACTCCTGAACACGCCTTGAATGTTCCTATTCATTCGCCTCTTACGAACAGCGTAGGGAGACGTGATGGGTCTATTCTGACCTCCAACCCAAAGGAGGCTAGCTCTTCCTAACCATGTGACCAGCCTAAACTTATACAAGTCCCCGTTTCCAACTCCAGCTTCACGGTGGTGATGCAGCTGTCAATATCACTGGTTGAGGAAGTGAGGGGCAGACATTACGCAATGAGACTATTTCATCTCCCCACACAACCCAGGCACGATCTCAGAGTAGGAAAAGGGTTAACTCTACGCGACTGGGCGTATCACATAGCCGTGCTTCCCGGGCGGATCGATGAGGCTCAAAGGCCGCAGACGCAGTCGACCCCGGGCATATTTCTTTTTCAATTTCCCTGGAATTGCATCCAAGCGAGAGACGGAGAGAGATGGAGGGAGAAAAGGCCGAGGCACCCTGCTCTTCCCTCCCTTTCTGATCTGGCCCAGTTAGGGACGTGATGAAATTTTTCCATGATCCTCTCGGCAACCTCTCCTGGAGCATCAGCCTCTTTATGCTCAATTGCAGCACCCGGGTCCCCAACCCCTCATTTCCCCCCAAACGCCATCGATTTCACTTCCTGTGTCTCTCCGCCACACCCCCTGCCCAGTGGGATACTGACTTTGATGAATGAGTGGAGGTAAGGAGGGAGAGAGAGAGAGAGAGAGAGAGAGAGAGAGAGAGAGAGAGAGAGAGAGAGAGAGTGAGACAGAGAGAGAGATGACAGACAGACAGACAGACAGAGTGACAGACAGACAGACAGACAGACAGACAGACAGACAGACAGACAGAGACAGACAAGCAGAGAGAGAGTGTGTGTGTGTGTGTGTGTGTGTGTGTGTGTGTGTGTGTGTGTGTGTGTACTGACGGACAGGCAGGCAGACTGATGAACTGTCATAAGCAGACATACATCCATTGATTTATAGAATAATATAACATGCTCGTGCGTTGTAGAAGTAGAGTGAAAAATTGTGCTTCCAAGAAAGGGAGGTAATTTGTCAGGACCAAAGTGCAGAGGCGGGTTTCTCTGGACAAGGAAGCTAGGGAAGTTAGTGATAGGAAATTCAGATGAGGCACGTTTCGTTTCAAAAGGTTGTCAAACAACTTGCTCGCTCGCCTATGGCGAATAAAATTTCCTCGGGCTGGATAAAACTGCACGGTCACTCTCCCGACGGGCGAGTAAATGAAAAAAAAAGCAACGATGAAATAAATAACTTTGATACTGTTTCCAACTGTTGCGGAGTGGGAGGGGGTGTGTGTGGGGGGGGTGTGTGTGTGTGTGTGTGTGTGTGTGATTGGATTATCGCTAAAACTGACTATGACTCATCATGAGACAGACGGGTGAGTAACTCTGCACTGTTAGCTAGCCCGAGGAATAATTATTTAACTCGCCATGGGCGAGCGGACGAATGGTTTGAACACTTTTTATAACGAAACGCGCCTCCTTGGATTGTCTTTGACTAAGTTGCTTGCGTTTCCTCGTCCTGAGAAACCCGCGTCTGATGTAATGCTCCAATGGAACCCTAGAGTTATTTCCTTGCTTCTCTTTTTCTTACCAAAGGACAAAGTGGACGCTTTCCAATGTAAAACAATGGCTTATGGAGCACAAGCTTTTTTCTTTTTTTCACGAACAAAAAGTCACAGAACATTAATGAGGTATGCGCTGACACTTCATTATGTACTACATGTATCTATGCTCAGTCAGTCATTTCTCCTGCGTGCAGCAATAAGCAAGAGGTAAAAAACCCAAAAATCAGAGGTAAACCATTCGTTCCCAGTAGTGACTTTTAAAAAAATCACTTTAAAAATCGGTTATACAGCCTACGTGGAGTAAAAATACATCGATTTCCCCCATAAAACTTTAAATGAAATAACTAATCAAAACCTTAGCCGTTCTCACCTGCAATCCAAATGACGCAGTTGACAAGATTTTCACAGGCACAATAGATCGCATGAGGAAGTTCAATCATACATCTTGCATTAGTCAATAGTCATGTGCCTACTCACACGCATGCAGTGAGGCATGCATACCCACACACACCTAAGTATCAATAACACATCAGCTGTAAAATGAAGTAGACATGTCTGATAACTCTCTTTGTAAGAGCCTACAGGACCGAGATCCATGTTGTAGCCACGTCTGCAGACATCATGGTTAGCGGAGGAAAGCAGCCGAGCTATGGAGGTCAGAGGGCAGTTTTCCCATATGGAAGCGTCTCAGACACTTGAAGGCAGTTCATGAACAGGTAGCAAAAGTCTTCCAAGACTTCGTGGCTATGAGGGGAATGAATGGAAGGAGTTATACGACCTATCAACCTTTGTAGACTATGAAGTGCCGTTGATCAAGAGAAATCATTGGAGCTGGTTAGAATATGAGCAAGTCAAGTCACGATTTCCCTCATTCGCCCCTTACGTGGAGACGCGGTGGGTCTATTCTCACCCCCAACCCACAGGGGGGTTGGCACTGGAGGGAAATTCTATGACCCCGAAACGGATTTCCTATCAGTGATCTAGGAAGGCAGCAGAGTTATGAAGACCAGAGCACAGTATCCCCTTGTTCGAAGAGTCTCAAATGCTTGAAGGCACGTCATTAAGAAGTAGCCTATCTATATCGTTAATGTCCTCCAAGATTATATGGCAGTAAGGAGAGATTGACAGACTCTAAATGCATTTCCAGTTGGAGTTCTTGGAAGTCAGTGAAGCTGCGGGGATCAGAGCAAAGTGCCAGGTATTCCTATTTTAAAGAGAATTTCGAACTCCTGGTGGTGAGACACAAAGTGGCAGTTGTCTTCCAGGATGGATGGATGGAGTGAATTTAACGGCCTATCAGCCTATGTAGGCTATGTAAGGTCATTAAGCATGAGACTAGAATAGTGTAGAGTTAACACAAATCAAGTCACGATGTCCCTATGTATTCGCCTCTTACAAATCGCGTAGGGAGACGCGGTGAGTCTATTCTGACCCCCAAACCACAGGGAGCTGTCTTCCAGGACTTTGGGGCAGTGTGGGGAAACTGACAGGCTCTAAACAGATTTCTCGTTAGTGTTCTTGGAGGGCAGCGGAGCTGTGGGAATCAAAACACAATATCCCCATGTGGGTGAGCATTTCAAACACCCAAATGCAGATCATGAAGAGGTGGCTGATGCTTTCTGATATTTGATAGTTTGAGGAAAAAACCAACAGATTCCAATTCGATTTCTTACTGGCATTTCAGGGAATCAGCAGAACTATGGAAGTCAGGGCACAGTATTCCCATGTAGAAGAGTAAGTATCTCAAACACTCAAACAAAAGCAAGCCACAAAGAGACCTCACAGCGGTGAGGATGGATTGATGGTGTTTTACGGCCTATCAGTCTTTGTAGGCTATGTAAAGCCATTTAGCACGAAATCATCAGAATAGTTTAGAGTAAGCACAAATTAAGATGTCCCTACTAATACACCTTTTAAGAATCGCGTAGGGAGATGTGGCGGGTCTATTCTGACCCATAAGGGGCTGTAACACAGCAGTGAGCGGAAATCGGCTGGCCCTTCCTCGGCAAACCAAAGTTACTTGGGCTCTCAGTGTCCTACTGTTAAAATGACAGGATTCTTTATGCACTAAGAGTAACAGCATTCGGTTAATTAAGCTCATGACGCCTCCCTCAACAGCTGGACCCCCTGGTTGCAGGTCTTTCAGGGCCTGCTCCAGCAGATCAGCCATGGGCGGCCCCCATGCAGCCAGAGGCAACCTGGGGGCATCATGACAGGGTCAAATCATGCAGATCCAACCTTGTGTTCCAATCCTGAATGATCAAACCCAACCCATCAACAGCAATAAACTGGCAGCCAAATTCCCTGCTTGACCCCAAGAAATAGAGCTAAACCCAGCTACCAATCAAGCAGAAAAATCAGCACCAAGCCCTCACATCCTTAAGCATCATGTAGTTCACCTACTTGTAATCGTCCTGCAAGAAGACAAACCTAGAGCTCCCTAAGTGTTCCCGTTTCATAACACATAAACACGCCCATTTCATACCATTTTTATTCATAGCGTTCATATAGCATCTCTTCATATCAACATGCATACTCTGCACCTACAAACAGAAGTATATCAAATTGAATATCACATTTAAATTTTGATCACTTGTGCAAAAAGTGAGGTGAGTATTCCCTTGAAGAATGTGCAACATTTTATATTATGATATTCTTGTTGGCATGTTAACTGATCGATTACAGAGTTTTGTCTAGCACATGTGCAAGTTCTCTGTAATAAATTATTCAATGAGAATCTTTGAGCAAACTACATTTACTTTGCTTGACTTAGATCCGATGCATTAGATCTTCATCTCTGACCTGACTTGGCACCAATAAACAAACATTTATATCCTGATGGTTGCTTCTTTCACTAAACATACAAAATTTGCTTCTTAATTTTTCCCTGGTCTCTCCATCTGTTTTTCTTAAGTGAATAAAAATCAATGTTTTTAATTTTTATGTATATCCACTAAACAAATATCATCTTTCATTCTGACTTGACAGTCCATTCAAGATCTTGACCATTCCGTTTATCTAATTGTCAATTCCAATCTAATAAATTTTAATGGACATCAAAACCAATCATTTTCTCATTCACATGCCATGAAATCATAACTGAGTTTATATCTCCAGTTTAGTCACCTAAACAGAAACAGTAAAATGCATCACATTGTTTGTCCAAAATTTAATCCCAGAATGCAAATCTTTCTGTGCAAAATCCAACTCTCAAGTATTAAACTCTACAACAATTTTTTTTTAAAACAGTGCAGTTCATGAATTCAATGCATTCAGACTTAAATATACATCAGAGACCATTCAAAGGAGAGAAAAAGAAAACACTAGTAGCTGCTGATGTATCACTTGATAATGGGTATGGAAAGCACATATTTCTTGCAAGTAACATTAAACTAACACTGACTACAAACTACTTTAGTCAAACATGATCCTGTTATCAAAATACTGCTGACTGTAAGGTAAAGTAGAGCTATAAGGAATGAAAACCCTCTTCAACAAGATGCAATTCATGCAATCACAGATTCCTGTCAAGACAGTGACCACAACACCACAATGTGCATGTTAGTTACACCATCTTTCCCATTTCTTGAGGTAGGTACATGCATGTACTTGTAGTCTACAGGTCTGTCGTTTTATTCTGAAATGCTGCCGCTCACAGAAATGTAATATGTTCATTTCAACACAAATAAAATACTTAGTAAAGATCTCAAAGGAATCTTCATCTCTGTTTGCCTGTTGTTCGGACTACTTTGAGGTTTAAAAAAGTATAGGCCTCTTGTTACTTTAAACCTAGGAACAGCTTTTTGAATAAATGTCTGAATCTAATTGTTCAAATTTTCTCTTTTTTTCCCCTACTTTTTATTCTTTTTCTTAAGTGTGTGTGTGTGTGTGTGTGTGTGTGTGTGTGTGTGTGTGTGTGTGTGTGTGTGTGTGTGTGTGTGTGTGTGTGTGTGTAATTGTGCGTGTGTGCATGTGCGTGTGCTTGTGTGTGTGTGTGTGTGCATGAACAGCAACACAGACATACATGTAGACACATTATATGAGATGAGCATGATGTGTGTCATGCGCTCCTAAATCACAGAAAAATACTTTCACACTCCTCTTCTCTGTTGTGACATCAACATAACAGCAGAGCACGCATGTAATTCCAAGTCTGGTCAGTGCACTGGGAGAGGAAATCTTCACAACTGGATCAGTCTCGGCAGTGCAGTGTGTATAGAATTTAAAACTGCTTCTGCTCCCCAAAAGATGCTCCACACAAGTACTGTTATTTTCAGTTTGTGTTGTTCTTATCTCATATCCTCAAACCCAGGTCCTCACAAATTCTAACTTTATGCTGGGCGTCTAAGTTCCGTAAACAATGCTGAAGGTCAAAACACTCGGCCTTCCTGGGCCCTATGGTTATCTATGGAGACTCTAAGGAACAATTGACAGAACACACAGTTGTTCCTATGCTACAGATGATTTCTCCAAACATGATTTTCATTGTTGGCAAGCAGGTGGTTTTCAACTTTTTCCTGACTCCTTGCAGCTTAAAAAACAGAACTGGTCAAACAATTTGACAACATCTCCATCCTTTCACTTGGTAAACTGCTTGCAGAATGGAGTAAAAGCTGAGAATATGGACAGGGGTCTCTCAGATTCTACAACACTCTGCATATCCAGTGGAGCTGTAATCTTGGACAAGTTCACACAAGCTGACACTTCACAGAGGTCATGGCATCAAAGAGGCACAGTCGGCCCAAAGCCAGCAGTAAGGCACCTTCATTGGCCGAGAAATTCATCACAGCCCAGAGGTCAATGCAACTTTCGACTGATGACCCAAAAGTGACCTCCAGATGTTTTTTCAGGTACCTCCAGACAATTTCAAAGTAACCATCAGAGGAGTTTAAGGTGACCCTTATGGTTTGGAGATGACTTTCACATGACCTTCAGCTGACCTCTAGATGACCTCAACGTGACTGGATGCTTTGCGGTCAGGAGACTGAGGGCTTCCCCTTCATGGGCTGTTTGGCAGGATGAGCATGGGCATCCTGCAAGAGCCAAGGACAATGACAAGGAGGATGCAGGTACAGATTAACGGCTTGATGACACAGTGACAAAGTAGAACAATCCAGAAGCTGATGTTACACATTGGTAGTGTCTACTGAAAAATCATCCAGATGCTGCAGCTGTTTTTTACTTTATCAATAAAAGCAAAATAAAAACTACAAGTTTCTATTTAAAAGCAACGTTACATTTCACAACTTTTTAATGCAGCAATGATTAGTAACTTACATGAGCAATAAAATAGAATTGGATTAGGAATCCAATTTGCTAATGAAGATAATATGGGGAAGAGAAAATGCTTCAAAAGTGCAAAGCCAGGATGAAGTACATGCAGATTTATAATAAATTGATGGACACTGGCTGTGAAGATGATTATTTCAAACTACAAGGGTGAGTTGCCACAGCATCTGCTACAAGTCACAGCACAGGCACCTCAAGACTGGTCAGCGTCACACAAAGAACAACAGCAGCCACTCAAGACCCACTGCACTAGAAGTCTCACTGTTCAGACAGTGAGGTCATGCTCTGCCATTTCCCAGGTCACTCTTTCAAAATGTGAATTTGGCTCACTTGCTATATTCACTCAAGTTTCCGTCTGTGCAAATTCACCGTTCACTCTGTAAAACTTCCCTTCACAAGAACCCATAAGCCACCGTTGTCAGCAGTTCTGATCAATGGATATCTGTAACTGCATTAAACTTATTTTTAAAAAATTCCCCCAACTCCTGTTTCCAATGAGTTAATGTCAGTGATATCAGTTTCATTTCATATGGGACTTTTAAGGGAAAACTGCATCATTTTATCGTTGGCCTTACATGATTTCATTTGATGCAATGTACCTTCAAGCTAAGTAAAATAGCTGCATCATTTTACAGTGTCATTGGACTCATATATTACTGGAGCATTCCACAGACAGAAAAGCATCAAAATGACCTTAACATTTACCTGAAAGAATATATTCTTGAATTTTGAGGGGAAAAAAAAAAGTAAGACATGTCCTTATTCCTGTATGAATAGGATATGGGCATCACAAAATGCCAGTATTTAGAATACAATAATCTGTCAGAGCATGGCAGGCACACACTCAGTCAGGAATGTGTAAACAGTGACTTGGGACATGACAAGCTGAGAAACAGTGAACTGGACACTGGTGAGTGCAACTCCTCAGATTCAGTTAGAGAAAACATCACTCTGGACATCAACAGAGCCACAGGTTAGTGGATGCTGTGTGACATTACACGACATTACATGATGCATGACATTGATGAGTGAGTGCACTGTGAGATCGAACAACTTGTAGTTCAGAAGTCTGTAGACATTTTCACCCATTGCTTCATTTCTTTTCTGTTTTTTCTCTCATTAGACCACATAAATATGTTTATAGTAGGCATACAGACATACAATCTAATCTATTCTCATCCCAAGAAAGATAAAGGCATTTGGAAGAGCCACTAAATTATGGATATCCTCTGAAACTGATCTGTGTGTATTTGAAACCTACAAGTTCCATACTATTTCAAGGTTTCAAGCCGAGTAGTTCACCTCCTCCTTTAATCAAAATTAACACAATGCATGCATTTGAAGATTCTACATCTGCACAGAATCCATTTAGCAGCATATGGAATTTAAACATTAAAAAAAGCACCCAAAAGCCAGCTGGGGGGGGGGGGGGGGGGGGGGGGGGGCGCCGGTTTCATGACAAGTCCTGCCCACTGAAACATCAAATCAACCTACTAAGCCATTCCCACCAGAAAAAAATATCTCTACAAATCCTCCTGTACTTCTCATATACACAATTCCTTTTCATTGTCACTGCCTGTGTCCACGCCCCCTTTCTCTGCCAACCCTTCTCTCTTATCCTGCATTTTTGGTTCAGTCCAATGGACCCCAAAAACTAACGCTGACAAAACTGATGACTTCACAGTGTGCTAGTGCAGACTTCATCAGACCTATCCATTCAGCACAACCTTGAGAGGGAAGTGGCGAGAGAGGAGAGAGTTAGTGGTGAGACATACATGGCGGTGGCGCGGGGGCAGTCGAGCCTGGCCATACTTAGCGGTGGCTGTGGCCTTGCCAGCGGGATTCTGCAGGTCTGCCAGCTGGAGTTTGGTCTCATGGTCCACCGTCTCTGCGTAGTCTGCCAGTCTGCTGATGGTCTCTCGGCTGGCCTGGCAGTTGGCAATAAATGAATGAATATGTGAATGAATGAATGAATAATGAAAGAATGAATAGATAGAGTGCTACAGCCTCTCAGCCTTTGTAGGCTATGTAAGGCCATTGACCCTCACCCTGGCATCATAATTAGGACTGTTTGGTCTATCGGTTCTACTGAAAAAGACCTACATTTTAATGATGAGACATTTTCTTTTGCACATGCCCTTGTAACTATCCAACAAAAAATAGCAAAACTATACCAGAAATACTCACAACTGAACAAAGAACTAATTCTTGTCATTGTTTTAATAAAATGTTCATGCTGATTTTGGGGGTACTTTTTGGAAAGCATGTGTCACCACCTTCATAACTAGCAGCAAATGTTGCGACTAAGTGGGCTTGGCCCAGTCATGTCCTTGCAGCATATGCCATGGCAACCTAGGTAGAGGTTAACTATGAACATTTTCTTAGCTATTAGCCTTGGACCAATCTTGTAGGAAGATGTGATGGCTCTGTTCTCACCCCCAAGCCTACAAGGGGAGGCTAGTCAGGAAGGCAGGAAATAAAGGCCAGGGAAAAGTCCTTAAAAAGTGAAGTTGTCCTCCCTGCACAAGCTGCCCCATTCTAGTTCACTAGAGACTTCTCCTACTGGCAAAAGTGTCTCTAGCCCAGTTGACATCACATGATGGAAGGTTTTTGTCCGAAATATGCAAATGGAGGTCACACGAGAGGCTTGTGGGATAGCCGATCTGCTCCCTGACATACGCCGTTAAAGTAGATCTAAGACTATTTCGCACAAAACTCTTAACTTACTCTTGTTGAGGTAACAAACAAGCGTTTATTTGATAAAATAAAATGTTTGTGTTGAAATGGAAAAAAGTTTTGATATCTGAATGATTTCTTGCACATACACACATTATGTATATACACACACATACACACACATGTATGCACACACGCATATATGTATACATGCACACACACACACACACACAAACACAAGTACACACACACATACACACACACACACACACACACACACACACACTTACACACAAATGTATGTACAAACACACACACACACTTACATGTTTATAATGCACACACACACACACACACACACACACTCACACACACACACACACACACACACACACACACACACACACACACACACACACAAACACATACACACACTCACACACACACACAATACAAACACACACACACACTTACATGTTTATATTCACATACACATACATACACACATACATACACATACACACCCACACACACACACACACGCAAACACACACACATATATGCACCTTGATCATCTCTTTGGCACGCTGGGCTGCATCCTGGGCTTTGAGTCTTTCATCCTCCAGCTGTCGCCTCTGAGCGTCATTCTCTTGTTCCAGCCTCACCTGCGTCTTCCTGTAAAGGTGAAGCACATCAATGAGCAACAACACAGAAAGCACAAAACAAATTTCCATGATTACACTGCCTGACCACTATCAATGTTAAATGACTAATTAACAGCCAATTGAGGCACTCAAAAAGAAAAGACAAAAGTTAAAAATAATCCTAACATGTGACATTTCTAAAATTAAGAGAGGCTGCGATTTACAGATACATCAAAATTCCAAATTTGAATTCCAGTTTATGCTAGAAAAATTTTATTAATCAGTGTTTAATGTTCTCTTCTACTCACAAAAGAAAAATTCAAGACATCCTGGAGAAGTAAATACAGTTAATTAAGATTAATTTTGCATTTCAGTGTTATGTTGTAATTTCAAGTGTTGAAAAAACAAACACATGCACACACACATGCACATATACATACATGCATGCATGTGCATGTACACACACACACACACATGCACACACATGCACACACACACACACACACACACACACACACACACACACACTTACTCTACAAATCATTCATCACACAAAAAGAGTCCCTTCATAGACATAAATATGTAATTAGAGTGCCATATCCTTATTCTTATTATTTTTTAATGGTCCCATTTCAGGTTGTCTAAAGTTCTCCAAGTCCTCACTCCACAGGTTAGTTTTACACAGGGGTGTCTAAAGTTCTCCAAGTCCTCACTCCACAGGTTAGCTTTACACAGGGGAAAACAAGTCCTTACTCCACAGGTTAGTTTTACACAGGGGTGTCTAAAGTTCTCCAAGTCCTCACTCCACAGGTTAGTTTTACACAGGGGTGTCTAAAGTTCTCCAAGTCCTCACTCCACAGGTTAGTTTTACACAGGGGTGTCTAAAGTTCTCCAAGTCCTCACTCCACAGGTTAGCTTTACACAGGGGTGTCTAAAGTTCTCCAAGTCCTCACTCCACAGGTTAGCTTTACTCAGGGGTGTCTAAAGTTCTCCAAGTCCTCACTCCACAGGTTAGTTTTACACAGGGGTGTCTAAAGTTCTCCAAGTCCTCACTCCACATGTTAGTTTTACACAGGGGTGTCTAAAGTTCTCCAAGTCCTCACTCCACATGTTAGCTTTACACAGGGGTGTCTAAAGTTCTCCAAGTCCTCACTCCACATGTTAGCTTTACACAGGGGAAAACAAGTCCTCACTCCACAGGTTAGCTTTACATAGGGGAAAACATCCTGCAGACAACTAAGCGACAATGATACAGAAGCGGTAAGGAGGCACACCATGCAACATTGAATGTCCGACCCCATGAGTGACTGTTGAGAGAGAGAATCTGAAACAAGTGATGACCTTCGACCCAAGATCTTTGACAAGACTGCACAGGAAGGCTTGGTAAAAGTTGCTTCTATTACAAAGACACCAATGAGTAAATAGTAAAAGCAACAAAAAGGCAAAATTTCAACTGCCAAAAAAAAAATCTTCAATGGGTACAACACACTTAAAGGCTGATAGATGAGGTATTAGTTGCCTATGAGTGTTGTGCCTAATGAAGGCTTTCTCAGTCAGTAATTAGTGCTTTAATTACCTCCTTCAAAAAGCTCACAATGGATCCTGACTAAATTTGCTGGAGGGTCAGGGTTTCCTCCAAGGAACAACCCATTACATTTTGAAGGTTTTTTGTCCCTTCATTTTGGAATTACCAGAAAGAGAAATAACATCACCAATCACAAAGTTTATGGTGTATTCACATGCATTCCACACCATAGACCTCCAGCAGGCCTACAAAGAACCAAACTCTGTAGTGCCAGGCCTGGCTAGCAGATAATCCTGCCTGAGTTAATGATACAGGCCATGGAAGAGGAATTGTGGTTTCCTTGGCAGAGGTTTTCGCTCTATGAGTCCTCTCTAGTTTCCTTTGCTCTTCTTCATCGTTGCATTTGCAATACAACTTTTACTTTTAAGAAGCCTTCCTAGTGCCATTTGGTTTTGGAAAGAGAGGACAGGAAGCAGACACATCAACACTGAGCCACTGCCGACATGTCCAAACGGGAAAAACTCACAACAGCATTTTCAAGGATTTAGAGGAAGTCTACACACCATGCAAGAATCCACATGCACAGGGTATGCACTCATTCCCATTTTCAAAAGCATCGGATTAAGTAAAACAGGTCAAGTTTTAGTAAGCCTCTCGGACTTTAATGAGATAAAGCAAACATTTTGTTTTATCTTGGTACTTTTGGATTATATAGGTCTTTTCTTTTGGGCATTCAAACTCCCACTTTCCGATATCAAGGTTGAGTCATTTTAGTATTGACTGAAGTAAAGGTAGTACATACGGGAAACAAGGGTTTGGTCTGTGAAGAAGGGGAAACAAGTTAGGAAAGTTAAACGTTGACTTTAAGCATTATCACGACATACAGCCGTCATTCTGTCAAGAAACTACAGTAGAGTGGAGAAATGATTTCACTGCATGCCCCGACACACATCTACACAAAGGGAACACAACAAGGCAATGAATGTATAATATCCTTAGCCTCCTTTCCCATACCACCCCATTGCAACTGGGGATTGGCTGACAGCTAGTTGGCATGGGAACGGCAGCAAGGGGCAGCTATGGGCAGTATGGGACATTACTCATTTTAAGTCAAACAACAAATACAGTGATGGCACTATGACACACATTCAATAGCAGATAAAAAGCATGCATAGAGTCCATAGCGGGGAGAGATTAGTAACACAAAGCTAAATGCAAAGTACAGAGCTCTTATACTCCCCTTGCTCTCTCCCTGAAAGTGAATCACTCAGAGGTGTATATAGGCATGGCAAGCAAAGGAGTTTCCTCTTCCTTGAAATTATAAACAACAGAAAGTTGCAAATTACTGGTGGCACATTGTAAATGAGGTGGAAAAGAAATGACGGGGGAAAGAAGCCAACAAATCATCTGTGTTCTGTTTGTCTGATAAATTAATGAGAGACTACGGAGTATAGATGTTTGAAGCTAGAAAGACAAAGCTGTGTGTGTGTGTGTGTGTGTGTGTGTGTGTGTGTGTGTGTGTTTGTGTGTGTGTGTGTGTGTGTGTGTGTGTGTGTGTGTGTGAGTGTGTGTGTGTGTGTGTGTGTGTGTGTGTGTGTGTGTGTGTGTGTGTGTGTGTGTGTGTGTGTGTGTGTTTGTACACAAGCGGTTTGGATTGTCCTTTGACTTATTTTTCTATGAACCAATTATTTCAATTTTAAAAAATATAATTAATTAGCATTGAGGTTGTGTTATTTTCACTGACAATGTAAACAAAACTATAAGAAGGACATGCACCATACAAACATTCAGCAGTAGGATCAATGCCATCATATGCATGTATCTCTTACAACTGACATCTTTTCATATTAGATGTCCACACTTACAGCCCCTTCTCTACAGGTTTCTTTGTTACAGCTGTCTTCAC
>JAWQFJ010002518.1:32500-40000 GCA_034096865.1 Theodoxus fluviatilis | reverse complement strand
ACATGGAATGAACTGACTTACAATGATGTGCAATGACAACAGGAATTTTCTTTTCAACCATTTACTGTGGTGACATTTAATATACAAGCTTTAAGCATTTAAATATCTCTTAATGTTCTCCCTCACAGAAATCTTCCTTTGACAAAAATATATATTTTTAAAAAAAGGTTCCACATAAACCTATGTCAGAGCATGTGCTACAATATACTGCATATGGAACATCCCCACCAAATGCAGCATCTGGTTATCTCCAAGACATGACTGAAGAGAAAAAAATGAACTGCAGTGTAAGACAAGTACCTCTGCCATGTCTCTGTGGGTTTTCTTGAGGGACTTGTCTCTCTCCCGCTTCAGCTCCTCCCGCATGGTCTCCATCTGGCTCTCAAAGCTCTTCAGCTCCCCGCGCACCGTCTCCTGCTCCTGGTTCCTGCAGCACATCCACCGCCACGGTCACTGCAGTCTTTGTCAATAGCTTTGTCTACATCTGACGTGAAGCCTGCTCTTGTTGATACAGTCTCACGCACCATGACTACAAGCATTTGCAGTAGCTGCAATGCCCTGCATGGGGAGAGATTTATTAGTATTCATTGTCATGTTCACCACCAGCAGCAGCAGCAGCAGCCTCTTGAAGAAGCAGGACCTGGATCCAAACAAACTTAAGGCTCGTTCAAGAGGCGCAGCGCTGCAAAGCGCTGCACAGCGCTGCATGTGATTCACTCCTGAATAGCAATTTTGGGGTGTGATTCACTCAGAGCTGAGCAGCGCCCTGCATCACCGATCCGAGGTGATACAGACGATTTTGAATCATTTTCAAAATGGCGTCTTTGATCCCGCACTGGCCGTCCATGCATAAAATAACCCTCAGAAACATCATTTTGGGACTGGAATGGGCTTTATTTGCCCCAAGCGCCCTGTATGCGCGAGTAATGGCAAGTAAAGATGACACCGCAGTGGACTTAATTCATGCAGAATACATTTAAACGTGCATAAACAATGTCTGTGGCAAAGAAAACACTTACTTAGCGTCTATCAACACAACATGGGGCGCAGAAGATTTACCTCCTCCCCCTTTGACAAGTGAAGCGCTGCACAAAATCTATAGGTGTTCAGGAGAGGCAAAGAGCGCTCAATTGCCAACATGAAGCGCTCATGCAGCGCTTTATACTCCTGAACAAGCCTTTAGTAACTATAGGCCAGTCTCCAATCTTTCTTTTCTGTCAAAACTGTTAGAGAAGTTAGCTTTGCAGCAGCTGCTGGAGCACATGTCCCAGTATGACCTTTTGGCCCGTTTTCAATCCGCGTACCGTGCTCATCATTCCACTGAAACAGCTCTGCTCCGTGTTCTAAACGATCTTCTCATTGCTTCTGACAATTCCAAAATTTCTCTTCTTACTCTGTTGGACTTGAGTGCCGCGTTCGACACAATAGACCATGGAATTCTTCTCACTCGTCTTAGAAACGTTTTTGGCATTGGGAACTTAGCACTCTCCTTCCTGCATTCATATCTCTCAGAACGTAGACAGACTGTTTCGATCTCGGGTTTGGCTTCTGATCCTACACCTCTCAAGTGCGGAGTCCCTCAGGGCTCTGTTCTGGGTCCTCTGCTGTTTCTACTGTACACCCAACCACTCTCCAATGTAAATGACAGTCATTCAATCTCTCGCAGTGAATTTGCTGATGATACCCAGCTCTACAACTCCTCCCATCCCAGTCAAATCCACTCTCTTCTTTCTACCAGCGAACACTGTATCTCTGATGTGAAACGGTGGATGACCCGGAACAAGCTCCAACTCAATGACTCCAAAACTGAAGCACTGCTGGTGGGCGATGGCGGCAAATCGGATCAGGCCCTCAAACTAACCATTGGTCACAGTGACATCGTCTTCTCTCAGTCTGTTAGAAATGTAGGTGTCATGTTTGATGATGACCTGTCAATGAGATCTCATGTCAACAAAGTCTGTCAGTTAGCATATTATGAGCTAAGGAAAATTAGTACCATTCGTCATTATCTTTCTCTGCAGGACACCAAAACACTCATCACATCACTTGTTCTGTCTCGTCTCGACTATGGAAACTCTCTTCTCGCTGGCATTACCGACACTCTGCTTAACAAACTCCAGAAAGAGGTAAGGAGCCGGTGTCAGACTATACAAAGTTCACCTTCGCCAACGGATGAACGGGCACCGCGCCACCATCAGAAACCTGTCGCCCCTCCCAGTCAGCGAACACTTCAACCTGTCCGACCACTCACCCGCTGACATGCTCGTGAGCGTGCTGAGGGGCGGGTTGCACGACCTCCACCAACGTCGGGTTATGGAGCAGAGACTCATCATCAGGTTTGGCACGCAGCACACCGGGCTCAACAGAGACACGGGCTTTATGGCTCACTACCGTTGAGCCCGCCCTGCTCTGTGGCACGGGTTCCCCCTGTTCTCTGCGGTGTGGACGGTCCTTCTACGGGGGTGAGCGCATGTCCACTCCTGCTTTTCTCGGGGGACTTGCGTTGCACGAGCCTCCGCCAGTCCCCTATTTAAACCCTACGCCTGCCAGTCCTGTACCACTTGGCCTGAAGAAGGAGGATCCCCTCCGAAAGCTCGCCTACGACTGCTCTAGAAGCCTACGACTGCTCTAGTAACGGCCCTCTTCAGGGCCCACTTCTCTCACGAGAGAATACAATTGGTCAGACTCCGGTCATTTTTTTCTGTTTTCTTTTTTTTCCAGGTAAACTCCAGAAAGTTCAGAATTATGCTGCTAGGCTAGTTTTTCGATGTCCCAAGCGTACCCATGTCTCATCACTCCTACATACACTTCACTGGCTCCCCATCTCTCAGAGGATAGATTATAAACTTGCTACTTTGTGCTTCAAGGCCGTCGACAACACTGCACCACACGCTCTTACAGAAATTCTTGCAGTCTACACGCCCTCCAGATCTCTACGCTCAGCTGCTGACTCTAGAATGCTTAAGGTCCCCCGCCGTAATTAAAAAAACTCAAGGACAGCGTGCCTTCTCCTATATTGGACCTGTAACCTGGAATAGTCTCCCTCTCTCAGTCCGTCATTCTGACACTCTGCCCCAGTTCAAAAGTGCTCTAAAGACCCACCTCTTCCGATCCGCCTTTCCCGCTGAGCTGCTTCGCCTTACTTGACCTGGCCAGCAAGTGCTGTGTATATTGTATTGTTTGTTCTATTTGTTCTATTGGATCTTAGTTTTTGTTTTTTGTTTATGTGTGTAGTGTGTGAGTTTTTGTAGGAATGTGGTGTTGAGTGGTTGTATGAGTGTTGATTCTTTGGATTGTAAATGCCATGAGCTTGCCTGTCAAGGGATGGTATGTGCAATGAATAAACTATTATTATTCTTATTGAACACTGGACTTACCCAATCTCTTTGGAATATTTATCAAAACTTCATCTTTGCTTACCTCAATCAGGACATGTACAAACTCTGATGTTTGTAAATAAAGCATGCAAATAAAATCATGCATGTAACAAGCAATATTAAAACAAACAAACAAACAGATGAATAGACATACAAAGACAGACAGACAGACAGACAGACAGACAGACAGACAGACAGACAGACAGACAGACAGACAGACAGACAGACAGACAGAATGACAGATGGACAGACAGACACGCAGACACACAGACACACAGACAGACGAACGGATGGATGGACGGACAGACAAATGGACAGACAGACACGCAGACACACAGACAGACAGACAAACTGACTGTCAGACTATCAGACAAATAGACTGATTGAAAATAAAAATAAAAATAAAGTACTGAAACAAACTCAGCAAACTGCAAACACAATGCACATGATAAAACACCAGCACATTACATGTCTAACACAGAAATGCAAGACTAACAAACACAGCACATCTACCAGAGATTTCATTGGGACTTCACTAGACACCCCCTCGGACATCCTCAAATGAAACCTGTATAGCCACAAAACTTTAACGGTCAGCATCACTGGCTCTGACTGCAAACTAGACAGAAGTGCTGCAACAGTTCATCTGTTGTTTTGGACTTTTGAGATCACAGCATCTTTCCTGTCCAATCCACACACAATGCTCATAAAAGATCGGCATAAAGACAATGAACACACACACACACACACACACACACACACACACACAAGAAAGGAAGGAAGGCGGGAAGAAAAGAGCTTACTTTTGGTTTTTCAGCTGAGAAATCTGTGCATCCTTCCTGCCCAGTTCCACCTGCAGGTTTTCCACGATGGCCTGCAGCTGGCTGTGGGAAGACATCACAGCCTCCAGCGTGCTGGCAATCTCTCGGTTCACCGTCTTTGCGTCGTCAAGGTTCCGCTGTGTACCCTGAACCTGAAGGAAAATGTGGGAATCAGGTGCCCGATATCATCCGGTGTGGTGGAAGACTTCATTCAAATCTTTGAAAAGACTTTCTTCTTTGAATTCTACGTACCAAGTTTTACATTTCACTTAGCATCTCCCATATCTATTAACACTTGAAAAAGATTACTCTTAAAAAAAGAGCCCCAAACTAATGGTGAAAAGGGATTCTGCATCTACTAAATCAAAATCTACAGCATCAAAATCTACAGCATCAATCCCATTGCATCTGCAACTTCATTAGTCCTCTCTCACTGCCACAGATTTAGCAGTTGAGCCTGGTGCATGCTTGGTCACACTAAATAACAAAGGACCTTTAGGACTGACAGGAATTGCACAGAGTCAGGACTCCCAACCAAGTGACAGATTATGATTTTCTGCTCTTTCCTGATCCTCAAGTTGTACCATCTCCCCCTCATCAAGTCATCCACATTTACTCTCTCATCTCTCTAACTCAAAATTTTCTCTCTCACTTCAGTGACTCAAGTAATACTGCTTCCCGTCATCATCAAGTTGTCCCATTCTACTTTTTCCCCTTTCAGACTGGAGTTTTTCTCTCCCACCGGATTGATTCATGCTATTTTCCACCATCATCAAGCTATCCACATTTACTTTCCCACCTCAGTGACATAACCCTCTCCCTTCGGTAGTCCTTCCTTTTCTCTCAAATCCCCATCCACCGAGATTTTCTCTCCTGTCCCTGCCTACCTTGCTTTTCTCCCGCTCCTCCACCATCTTGACGTGGGATGCCAGGCGGACCAGCTCAGCCTCGGCCTCCTGCATTCGACTGGCGGTGGTGGAAAGCTCCGAGTCTCGCTGCGTCAATCTGTCCTGTGCCGTGCGCAGCTGCATCTCCAGTCGCTGTGTCAGGATCTTGGCCTCACTCAACTCCTTCTGGCTCTGGCAGAAACAGGAAGAACTAGGGATAGGAATTCAGTGAAATGCGTTGAAAAAAAAACATGCAGCAGATTTGTCTAAATTAGTTCAGGATTTATTTTTATTTTTTTTTGGGGGGGAGGGGGGGAATGAAGGCAGTGTGTGTGCAAACTCACTAGGTTGTAAACACTTCTCTACATCGTTGCAACAGATAGAACATTTCTAAATGTTATGGTGCATTCTTGACCACACTTCCTTCACTCCTTGTTCTTTCACTCAGATTAAACTTGACTGGAATTAGTTCTTAAAAAAATCATTACTCCACGTACAATTCCTTACTGCATCCCCAATCATTGCTGAAATCGCTCTGCGTCACCCTTGCTGACTCACAAACATACAAGCTCTCTCCCTGGGGGAATTCAGCAGTATCTACTTTAAAAAAAAAGTAATTGTGGGTTTTTTCTCTCCTTATTCCATGAGGAATTTTTCAAATCTGTTGAAGCTCAAATTATATTAAACTCTCACTTCCCAGAGTTCCGTCTCTCACTTTAACTCCCTTCAATAAATTCTGCAAGCTACTAAAAATGTCAATGACAGTGACTACACCAGTAAAATTGGTGATAACATCTGCTGCCCTTGCTCTACCAGTCCTGGTTTAGTGTTCACTGTGTGCACAAGGCAGTTCTGGACTCACCTCCTTCCTCCTTCCTCCATCCTGGCACCTACCTGGGCATACTTGGACTGCAGACCCTGGCAGAGCTTGCGGAGCTGGGCGGCGTCGCTAGTGTTCCTGGAGGCAGTGGCCAGCTCCGACTGCTGGAGAGCCAGCTGTGACTGCAGGCGTCCATTCTCATAGGCAAGCTTGGTCTTCTGCTCCAGCATCTCCTGCAGCGCCACCTGCACCTTCTGCTGTGTCTCCTGCAGGGAGGGATGGTGGTTAGTTACATAGATGGTTGGTTGGAAAGTTGCTGTTTATATCTACTATATCTTTATCTAATTTTTTTCTGTTAATCATCGACTAAATCATACAAATAGCTAAATGAATCCTATCTAAAAATTAACCAAACAAAAATTAAATTACCAAATTTTTATGGATTTACTGGAGTGAATATCAAATAAAACATCACTGGTAGTATACTATTAAGTTCACTTTCATTCAAACACAGACTGTGGCACACAGATGTCAGTGGTTATCTCCCTTATATTATACAGTTACTCCATTCTTGTTAGGAAAGAACATGCAGAAATATTTCCATAAGACCTCCAGAAGAAGAGTAACAGGATCTTTACAATATTTGAAATGAGAGCTCCACAGCTAATTCAGTACTGCACAGCTGCATAATGCATGCAAGGCCAATGAGAAGCATCACCTTGCCAGAAAAAAGTAATCTCTCAGATTCCTTCTGGACATAAGACAAAATGCAACACTAAAATGTCCTTCTCACATCAGCTCTCCACATCTTTTTCTTCCTTGTTTACTCCACTTCATGCATGGCTGTCCCTGGGAAAAACTATTTCCATAAGCTTTGTGCAAATTTCTGTATAACATTACCCCTGTTGCCACCATTTACTGGAATCAAATTACCTGTAAATATTATTGCCTACTGCACAAAATCATGTATCTCTACCGTTCACAATTATCTCCGTGTACAATTAATAACTTGTGCATAAATATCCTTGTCATCCTGCCAACAGTTTCTCAATGTCTCCCAAACGGATTCCAGTTCTGATGTGTCAAATGCAAAATGGCTTGCTTGTCTTCAAGTTCCATCAATGAGTGGGAAAGAAAATGAGAGCCAGCCAGCCAGCCAGCTAGCCAGCCAGCCAGCCAGCCAGCCACACACAGACACACAGACAGACAGACAGACAGACAGACACACAGACAGACAGACACACACACAGGACAGACACACACACACACACAACCACACACACAGAGACACACAGACACACACAGACACACACAGAGACCCACAGAGACACACAGACACACACAGACACACACACATACACACACACACACACACACACACACACAGACAGACACACACACACACAGACACACACACACACACAGACACACACACACACACACACACACACAGACACACAGACACACACACACACACAGACACACACACACACACACACACACACACACACACACACACACACACAGACACACGCACACACACAGAGAGACACGCACACACACACACACACACACACACACACACACACATACAT
>JAWQFJ010002518.1:15000-17500 GCA_034096865.1 Theodoxus fluviatilis | reverse complement strand
ATGCTCCGTGGACTCCAGAGCTTCTAGTCTGCGCTTGAACGCTTTGTACAGGTACATGCTCGTTGATCTTATAATTTTCATTTCTTTACTGGCCAAGAGAAGTTCTAAGAGGTCATCTCTATTCACATCTGTACAATCAAATATCAAACGTTCTCTCAAGTCCTGTAAGGCAGGACAATGGAGTAAAAAATGTACCTCCGTTTCTACATGCTCCCTGCACAGTGGACAAAGCTCTAGGTTATTACTTTTCATATATCTGTGTTTATGGCTAAATAGATCGGTAATTCCCATCCTAAATCGTATGTAAGCGTCCCTAAATACTTTTTTATCTAGAGCATAGAGATACTGTTCAATTACACAAGACGTTTTAAAAAGTCTGTAGAAGGAGTATCTCTCACTATTCCTAACTTGTGCCTCCCATTCTGTGTAAAATTTGCCGATGAGTTTCTCTCTGATGTTTCTCAAAAACGCTGTCTCATTTGATACCCTCTGATTTGACCATACATCTTCATAGTTGCATTCGAAGAGTAGTTTTCTAACCTTTAAGGCCCAAGAACCTTCGTTGGATGTACACAGCATCATTTGGTATATTTTATAGGGTAACCTGCTTTCATCCATTTTTAAGTCTTAACCAGTATCTGATACTGCGTAACTTGGCATTGACCCACAGAGGAAAACGACCAGTGTCACCATACACCATAGCATTAGGAGTACGTGATGAAACATTCAAAAAACTTTTGATGGCGTGTAGGTGTACACTCTCTACAGTCTGACATTCATCCATTCCCCAGATTTCAGCCCCATACAAAAGGATCGGCTGAACCTGAGAATCGAATAGTCTAAAGTAAACGTCAGGTGTTACTTGATGGATTTTTCTCAGTGACCTTATCAAAAGTAAAAGGGCAGATTTAGCTCTACCGGCCAAATCATTTTTGAGTTACATTTGAGCATAACCGCAGATAGCATATTACCAAGGTACTTGTATTCACTTTGTACTTCTAGTTGTACCTCACCGAGGTACCATCTTTCATGTCTCACTAAATGTCCACCCAGTCTGTAGACCACTACTTTAGTTTTTTCTGTGTTGACCATCAGACCAAGTCTATCAGCTGCAGTTTCAGGCAGTTTAATTGAAAGACAGAGAGACACAGAGAGAGAGAGAGAGAGAGAGAGAGAGAGAGAGAGAGAGAGAGAGAGAGAGAGAGAGAGAGAGAGAGAGAGCAAGAAAAGGTCAGAAACAGAGAGACAAATAATGAGGGTTATACCACTGGGCTTACAGACATCAATTTGACCAAGAATGAATGAATGAATGAATAAATGAATGAAAGAAGTTTTGTGGCCTAACAGCCTTTGTAGGCTATGTAAGGCCATGGCATTAATCACAAAATCACTAGAACTAGCTACTTATTCACTTCTTCCAAAAGGTGGGTCAAGTTTTATCCCCAACCCTCAGGGTGATACTTGACTAAGAGAAGGAACACCTTCATGGAAACATCACTCAGAAACAAGGAGCTAAGTACAAAGAGTGATGAGCCACATTGTAATCTACTGATACATGTACATGAAAATCATTCTTGATGCATTCAATGTGACATTCTCTGTTGAAAACATCACTTTCTGACAGAGATCAATATATATGTGGCATCTTTGATGCTAAGCACGCTGGCTGAATCCATGTCACTTTGCTGTCATCAACCATCACACCCTGATGGCATTTGTTGTGTTGCAGATCCCTAATTTTTAAGATCAAGTGGATGTGGCAGACAATATACTAGCTGTCCATTCTAAAACATCTTGGCTAATAGAATCAGTTCCACTAGGTGTAATCCTACACTACATCTTCTCTGCTGTTAACAAGCAACTATCATGTTTATTCCCATTCAAACTCTGTCAACGATTGCCTCACAACCATGGATCGTTCCATAGAATAGATAAGTTTCTTTGTTGCTAGAACTTGTAAAAGCACATTTATAGGTGTATCCTACTTGTAGTATTGTCTGACACTCGATCTTATGATGTTCAGATTCAAGAGGCTATGCCTCATCAACCTCTTATCAACTAGACCGTGGCAGTGTCTGACACTATATTTACGCTGTAGCAGAGGCTGTATAGGGGTCGGATAGTCGCGAAGTTTGACAGATGTTTGACTAAACAGGCAAACGCAAGGCGGGTACAAGCGACAAGATTGAGATAGGCACGCAGCACGAACCCTCACTGACACTTTACCCTCTAATCTCCCTCCTCTTCGAGTCCAAGAGATCTTCCCCACCTGTCTTGTACCTACCAAAACGCAAGAAAACGCACGTTTCGACTTCAAACTCGTCGAGGCAGTTAGGACGAGCACGGCAACCCAGGAGGAGCGCGTCGCACAAATCAAAGAGTGGCTGGCCCGCGCTAGTGCGAGTCTGTCGGGGAACCTACCTGAGTGCTGGTGACAGAGCGACGGTCGAGGGGCATTCCTGGAGGTCCACACACTCACACGGCAGCGATCGGCGGCCCG
>JAWQFJ010002518.1:0-10000 GCA_034096865.1 Theodoxus fluviatilis | reverse complement strand
CGGTGTGTTTACCTGAATTCGCTCACTCACCTTCTTTTTGGAAGTTTGACGCATGACAACAACTCACACAGCACACTAATAGATCAGATCGCATTTCGATAACAGAGAAGCAACACGTAGATCTACACTGTCAAAAAAACAACCATGCCGAAAACACGGAGACTATTAGCCTACGATGCTGCATTCAAGTTAGCTGCCATAGACTTAGCTGTGGAGAAAGGCAATCGGGCTGCAGCTCAAGTGGTTTGCGGTGACTTTGTTTTGCCTTTGACATGTTCGGTTTTCATGCGGCTTGTATGCCAGTGCGGCTAATTTGTGGATTTTTCTGTATTTTTTAATTAAAACGGGGGGTGCGGCTTATACCCAGGTGCGCCTTGTAGGCCAACTTTTACGGTACACGCCGGTACGCCAATACAAGCTAGCAGCAAGTATACGAGTGTATAGACACTCTCGAGTGTGGACACTCACGAATGTGACATTCATGAGGGTGGCACTCATGAGGGTGGATGAATGTGGCCTGGAAAAGACAAGAACGACTAATCACTAGGAGGTAAAACAGCCGCCGCTGCACTCTCCATTCAAGTCTCTTCCCCATACCTCATTCACAAATAACCGATACACATACCCCAGATGTCATTAGAATGAGAACCCATAATTTGACTTGCTCACAGGTAATTGAATTTCTCCCACTTTCCCATTTCCACAGTCATTACTCATCTCTCTGGATGATTGAGGAGACACTTAATTCAACTTTACCCCTTCTCTCTCTCCCGGAATAGTCTAGTCAGAAAAATGGCGTTCCCTCCCTCACAAATGGTATTTACACGTTCAACCAAAGAACCGTAATAGCATACCTCAACAGACTGTGGCGGAAACAGACGGTGCTTACATCAGGAAGACCCCAGGCCCCCTTCAATTGATGATAGCGCTCAAGCAGACTCGCGCGTCTCCTGAGCCTAATGCGACCCCCGTCGCTAAACACGTCTGGCTTACTCACACAGCAAGCTTGGAATGCCCCTCTTGGCGCCCCAACGCCTAACGATCCATTGCCCCAGATCAAATTAGCCAATTAGAAGAATCTGATTATACCACGTGGTGACACTAAGCCACACAAGATCACTCATGCTTCACTTGTGCGCTGCCTCTCTCGTCCACCCCTCAAAATCGAATCTCCAGACCCTTCCACCCCCCTGGTCAATCACTCCCCAGCAACAAGGGATAAGGTCTCGGCTTCTGTTACTAATTTTAGGTGCACCCAGTGCATTCCTAACATTCCAGACAGCTACACTGCCTGTCTCGATCCTTATGTACAATTTCTCACCCTACCTTGTCGCTACCCTGCGACACGCCATGAGCATGTTTATCATGATAATGGCGCAGTAAAAATGAAAATACATACATACATACATACATACATACATACATACATACATACATACATACATACATACACACACACACACACATTCCTTGCACTCACACTTGCCTTCATAACTTTGACTGTGGGGTTGTCAGGATCTCTTCTGTAGTGGAACAAGAGACAGTGGTGCAGTCTAATGAGCACATGGTCATTGTTTAACCCTTGGAGTGCCACAGTCCACATTTTTGGCCACTGGGCTTTGGCTCTGTATGTTAAACTTTCACTAATCTGATTCTCTCTTGGTTAGAGCCTATTTCTATCAACCAATAAGAGCACAGCATACATCAGAGCTGGTCTGCTATCCATACCAGTGCACAGGAAGTGGGCTTTTTTGTTGTTATCACTGCACTACGAGGGTTAAGCCCCAAACATCCCTTTGATATTTCAAGTAAAATACCATATCGTTTCATCCTTTGAAACCAGCCTAAAACTGTTCTTCACAGTCACCAGCATTTTATTCATCCATCCTTGTCATTCCCTGTGGGTTGGGGATAAGAATTCACCCACTGCGTTTCCCTGCGCGATTCATAAGAGGCAAATAAATAGGGACATCATGACTTGACTTGTGCTTACTATAAACTACAATAGTGATTTTTGTGCTCAAAGGCCTTACATAGCCTACAAAGGCTGATAGGCTGTAAAACTCCATCCATCCATACATCCATCCTCATCATTCATCCTTGGTCCCTACCGTCTGAAGCTTTTTCTGTCAGTCCTGCACAGGGTATCGATCTCTGCTTTAAGGAATGTTGTCTTTTCATTTGTGCATCCATCATTCCAGGCAAGGAGGTTTGCAGAAAGTCTGGAGAATGCAGTCTGGACCAACCAGTTTGACAACACGGCCAACCGGCGTGCCCACATTGAGACGACGGGACCGGAGATCTGGGAGGAGACAGGTGGCAAGGTCAATGCTGTAGTGTTTGGCACTGGCACTGGGGGCACACTGGCTGGGGTTGGCAGCTTCCTCAAAGACAAGAACCCCAAGGTCCAGGTGGGTCAGGTGTCCACAGAGTTTTCACTAGGAAGGACTGTAAAGAGGAAGCTGTGGAAAATGATTAAGTTTGCCTCCCAGTGAAGCTCTAGCCCTTCGGTCCAAACCCACTTGCATAGAATTGATTGACAAAAGTGTGAAATAGAGTGCACAACATCCACCCTCTTTTCTCCCATTAACCACTTTTTGTGTTCATCAGGAAAGCCAACGTTGCAAAATACTTTAATTTTTGTTGTATCAGAATTTACCATAAGCCCAAGTTTATGTGATTCTTGCACAAGGACATCAAGCTGGTTTTGCAGACCAAAAGCAGTGTCTGAAATCAATACAATGTTGTTGGCAAACTTGAGAAATTTACACTGAAATCCTCTAGACCCTTCACAGCACAGTCTTGCTTTACTGCTGTGATGGCCACCTTCACTGCAATGGACCTCTGCCATTGTGATGGTTGTCTTTACTGATAAAAATATCCTGGCCATATTTCTAAACTTGATAATTCACATGGAAAAGTTGCATAGACTTCATGTTGCTAGGCCTTCACTGTGAGAGGCTGATTGACAACTTAGTCATTGGAATTGCCTTGCAGAATGGTAATAATCTTCAAAATGCCCTGCAAGGGTTTCCCTACTCTACTGCAATGTGAGTTGGGTATTGTTATACTTAATAATCAAGCAGGCATACGCACAGACACACACACACATGCGCACACACACACACACACACACACACACACACACATATATATATAGTAGTAACAAAGGAACGAGCAAACAAACAAGCCTTACTCCGCTTCAAATTTTCGGATTTATTAGCCTTCCTCAGGAGTATACTGAAGGGTATGATGATTATAAGTCTGGGTTTCCACGTCACACATGACGTCATACATTGGCGTGGCCTGTCACTCTGTTCAACCTCGATTGGCGAATTGAGGGGGGGGGGGGGAGGGGGGGGGGGCTGAGAAGGAGGGGGGGGCGAGGGAGGGGGAAGCGGGAACGTGTGGAGGGGGAGTCATACCAGTAGGTCTGCTCACCACCAGAGATCAGCTTCGCATACACTCATACCTATACACATTCACACATCCATACTGGCATATCAGATCTCACTCTCACTGAGACCCACATTCACCCGTCTCCCTTCTCACAGGAGTACCACCATTCACAAGTGTATATATATGTATATATATATGCATACAATTTCTCAAAGAGGCTTCTGCTCAACATTTGGGTCTCATGAACAGCAACATATGAAGACCTATTATTCCTGAGCAAAATAGCATGGCAGTAGTCAGTTACTGAAGGGCCAGAGATTTTGGAAGCTCTGTTCTTCATTCATCCTTTCCTCCATGCAGGTTTTCCTGGCAGACCCCCAGGGCAGCGTCCTCTACAACTGGTTTACACATGGCAAGCTGGAAAGGTCAGAGGGCAGCTCCATCACAGAGGGCATAGGTCAAGGTCGAGTCACAGAAAATCTGAAGGGGGCTCCGGTGGATGGTGCACTGCTCATCAAGGACATTGAGGCAGTAGAGATGACCTTCAGGCTGCTCAACGAAGAAGGAATCTATGTCGGGGCATCCACAGGATTGAATGTGTCAGGCGCCGTCAAAGTTGCCCGACTGTTAGGACCAGGGCACACCATTGTCACTTGTTTGTGTGACACGGGCCAGCGATACTACAACAAACTGTACAGCAAGAAGTTCCTGGAAAGCAAGGGCTTGCTGGAGTGTATACCTGAGCCTTACCGGAAAGTTCTGCATTGATGAGAGTGAGCTGGATGGACTGGCAAAGTCATTTGGATTGGATACCAGTCATATTAAATTAATCAGAAATTGGTTTTGGATGAGGTAGACAGAAAGTGTGAGAGAAAGTTTTAAAGCAGTAGTGCTAGGAAGAGGCTAGACTACTACAATTCTGCTTTACAGAAGCAAGTAGTCTGAAGTAAATCTCTGAGTGGGAGTTGATGACTTACAGAGTAATCATTCTCTATGGTCACTATGGCCACCTCTATTTTTTTCTTTCTTCTAACATTTTGTGTGGAATCTACAAATACTTGTTTGGGAAAGCGATTGAATTATGGTACTCGTGGTTGTGGAGTAAGGGTTTTAAAAATTCTCTAATTGAAGCAGGAATCTGTTACTTAATGATGTTGCTTTGTTAGTGCAAATATGCAACTTTTGCATGTACAGAGCAATCTGAAAGATGATGTGTGAAAAATCAGAGTCCACAAATCACACAACAGACATAGCTGAGCAATGTCAATCTCCACGGTTTTGCACAAAGGTACTTTTCCATCATAATACTCCATTCATTGCATTTTTCTGAGGTGAGTTTAACGTTTTGATTATATTCTGCTGCAGAGATGTCTGTACATCATATATCCCTTGGAGGGGGTCGTGTCTTTATTGTTGATTTATTTTGTGATAAATCATGTCGATCATGATGTTGATTATGGTGATGATGGCAGTGCTGGCAATGATAATGATAATTGTTGTTTTATGAGTGCTGAGGACATGGACAATGATGATAGCAATGACAATAATAATGTTTATTTGCTAATGATCATGATTATGAAGATTTTGTTATTTGATGATGATGATGACGATGATGATGATGATGACGACGGTGACGACGAACCATCACCTGGAATGCCATTGATGAATATAACTCAGAGTGAAGGAAATTCATATTTTGTGTATGTGTTATGGTACCTGGGCTTGCAATCAAGGAATGCCAGGCAGGGCCTTGTGACAGCATGGGCGGGCACCTACTGACTGTTCCTGTACCTTCTTTTGCTGTCTTTCTTTTTTGCTGCCAAAGACAGGAGACTCACAGAGGAGCAAGATGGCAGACTGTCATTGGAGAAAGACCTCCTGTCCACATGGCATTAGGCCCTGCCTTCCTGACACTCTTGGAGGATGGGCCACATTCCTGGTCATGACTCTAGGTCCCCATTGGCTGTCTGCTTGGCCAATCATGTCCCTTCAGGGTGTGAATCACACTGTGTGACTGACAACTCTGTGTCATGCTGAATCACGTGTTAGAGGTTTCTCCAGGTCATCATTCCTTCTAAATGCTTCCATCCTGGTTTGCCAATGCTGAAAAGTGCCATTGATCCAACCTGACTTGATCTGAAGTGGTGCTCATTCCCCCATGGCTTTCAAAAGTCGTGATGTCCAGAGAGAAGTGAGCATTGCATCTCTTGCAATACTAACAGTGCATTATCATTGGTTTGCCTTCTCGCTAGTGACTGAAGGATGATTTTTTTTACAGTTTCCTGCGGGAGCATTTATCTTAAAGTTAAAACAGTGCTTGATAAAAGGGTACCTGGTGTGTGATTCAACACGATGAATGGTGATGTGGAAATTCATATCTTGATTCAGTAAATGAATGGAAGTGAATTTTACTTTTTCATGATTATTGACCCAGTGATATGATACATACAATCCTGTTGAATGATTTGTGAAACTAATTTGAAATATTTATGTGATTAAAGCATAACTGTCCAATTATAATTTAGTTTGGATTTGATTGAGCTTGAGTTAGTATGATGCTGATTTCACAGAGCCAAGTGCACTTGCACAGACCAAATTTTATGTCCTTTTACAGGTGTATTGCTTCATAATGAGACTCTTCAACCTTTCTTCTGTTCCATGATATTTATATCATCCCTCCTTTTCTTTCTGTCCCTTCTCTTCTTTTCTCCTCTTCCTTTTGCCTCCCTTCCCTTTCCCTTCTGGCTTTGAATTGCTCTTCCAAGCTGAGACAGGCTGACTGGAAGACATGACTGACCAACAGTGGTGGCATTTCTGTTCTTGTCCTCTCTCAGCTTGCCTTTCTCTGATCACTTTGTCTATGTGTGTCTATCCGTTTGAATGAGTCGGTGTTGCACACACGCATGCACACACACACACAAACACACACACACACACACACAAACACACAGAGCTGATTGAGACTCAGAAGCTGGGAGGCTGGTGGTTCCGCAATCGGGCCTGTAGCAGGAAGAATTTTCTGTCTCTCAGCCTTGGTATTGATTAATTGACTGGAGTCGCTTCCCGGGTGGGAGAGCTTTAAACTCAAACTGTGAGAGTTTAATGTGGTCATTTGGGATGCCTCTGGTCTTTCGAAGTGTCCTGCCAGTGCTGAGATCATCTAAACCATCCTGTGTCGCAGTCTCTGTGACCCAGAATGCATCTAAGCTTGCTAGCTCTGATCCGATGATTTTCCTGGCAGTGAATATGATCTTCAGGATTTTATTAGCTTGGGAGAGTGTAGGGAGCCGGTTTATTGCAGGCCTACTGTAGAACAGAATGCTCTCAATGGCAGCTTTGTAATACGATCCTGACATGCCGTTATAGAGAAGATTATTGCCTGAGACAAACCTGACGAGACAAGTCGTGCCATGCTATCAGTTCTATGATCAGCTTCTTGGTCGATTCGTCGTGTCGATAATGTCTTGTGTTTTGGGCGGTAGTGAAAGAATATAATACATTTATAGTCGACTGTGCTCCACTGGCAGAAAGAAGCTGGCAGACCAAACACGTAGTTCTCTCTCTCTCTCTCTCTCTCTCTCTCTCTCTCTCTCTCTCTCTCTCTCTCTCTATTTCTCTCTCTCTCTCTCTCTCTCTCTCTCTCTCTCTCTCAATCTGTGTTGGAAGATTGTGCGACAAACAAGGATTTTTATTTCAATTTTTATTACGTTTTATTAAGTGTTACTGCGAAACTGTCAATCGATTGATCAATCGACTGGTCGATCGATCGATCAATCTTCAACCAACAAACCAATCGACCATAAACCAATCAATCAATCACTTCAACTGTCAGTGGATCGATTAATTAGCCATTGAGTCGATAGATCGATCTGTCGCTCTCACTCACTCGCTCACTCACTCACTCATACTCTCACCCACCCATTCAACCTCTCACTCACTCATTCACTCGCTCGCTCGCTCACCCACCCACCCCTTACACACTCAAACACGACCATGTTTCTTTCCTCGCTCATTCACGCGCGCACACACACACACACACGCTATCCCTCAGTTTCGAAGATCCCAGTAAAGCCTGGGCGTTTGCTTGACGCTCCCTAGACAGGTGAAGTCAGGCACGGGGTCACTGCTTCCTTGAACTGAACGAGCACGCCACTCCACGTCTATTGACGCGCAACCGATGAAGCGTGTAGCAAGCCTTGTAGTTCTGTTTGCAGCCAGCTAGCCATGCTAAGCCACCGACCCAGGCAGGGCAGTGTGTGTATGGGGTGTGGATTAACCATGGACTTCCACAAGCACCCGGCTTGTCGACTTGCCCCTCCAGTGTCACGTACGGCTGAGCACAGAATGACGGAGGGAGAGAGAGAGAGAGAGAGAGAGAAGGGGGGGGGGGGGGGGCGGTTACAGAGACACTCCGGACACACACGAGCGCACGCACGCACGCGTGCGCACACACATTCAGAGAAAAAGAAGGGGTGGGTGGGAGGCACACGCACGCACACACACATGCATACATACACGCGCACAGAGGGGGAGGGAGGGAGGAAGACGAGACAATCTTTATTGCAGTGCTAATGGGAGGGGGGGGGGAGGGGGGAGGGAGGAAGACGAGACAATCTTTATTGCAGTGCTAATGGTTGACGCGTCCACACACAGGTGCAGGGGCGTGTCCATTCCATACGGGCTTGGGAACGACAGTCTTTTGTTGGCGAAAGGCGAGGCATTTCGTGAGAATAGAGGGATTCTTACTTCGGCGTGAAAATCCATCAGTTTACTTCACGCGTTGCAGGCACACAAAAGCATTTGTATTGACGTCAGAGTAAAAATTTCGGGATTATGTTAGAATGGTCAGGAGTTTTAAGGATGTAAGCAAGGTTCTCCAAGGTAGGCAATGCATTAAGAGCCAATTTGTACTTTGCGCCTAGCTTTAGGTGAGTAGACGAGGACATATATCTGTCTAAGGTGTTTTATGAAAGATTGTGGGGAGGAGAAAGCTGCACAATGAGGATTTTCAATCTTATTTGTGTACGCGCGTCGCGATAAATCATCTCATCTTGTTGTTGACCTTATGGGGAGGCTAGGAGAGGGAAGAGTCCAATATCAAATATACCAACATTTTTTCCAGTTTTTTCGAGCTAGACTCCAGTCAACAATTTAAACTTTGATCTGAAACCCACCCACCCACAAAAACCACCCACTGAAATAGCAACGCATGTTGAACGATGACACGTACTTATAGGCTGATATGTCCTGATCAATGATGATTCCAAAGCGCAATTAATGTCGTGGAATGCTTGCTACTATATATGGTGGTAGTAAGTTGATTTTTTTACTAACGCAGCTGAATTTGCCGGAAGATGGCTTCCAGGCGAGAGCGATGTTTAGTGACAGACCATGCTGTACGGAGTGACGCCAACGCCTGCGAGGATTAGGCTTATCCTGCACCAGCTGGTGTAAATTCGCTCGTAACTTCACCTTCATTCCTGCCTCCACTCCACATATGTCTCACTGCATCCCCTTCCTCCTCTGCATGCCTGTCTTGCAACCTTAGAGTTAGATGCTTGGAATAGTTGTGTATCTATGTCCAAGCATCTCTCTCTCTCTCTCTCTCTCTCTCTCTCTCTCTCTCTCTCTCTCTCTCTCTCTCTCTCTCTCCCTCCCTCCCTCTCTCTCTCTCTCTCTCTCTCTCTCTCTCTCTCTCTCTCTCTCTCTCTCTCTCTTTCTCTCCCCCTACTCCTAGTTATGAGTGTATATGCTCTGTGTGTGTGTGTGTGTGTGTGTGTGTGTGTGTGTGTTCCTCTTCGTCTCTGCACCTTAGATTGCCAGGCAGTCTTCTTGCCTATCTGCCTGCCTAGCTGTATGTCTGACTAATTGCCTGTCTACCTGCCTGCTTGCCTTCCTCCCGTCCTTCCTTCCGTCCTTCCCTTCCTTCCTGCCTTCTGCCGTTCTCGACTGCACACGCTGCACTCAAAATATCTCTCAAGATCTCCCATAAATGTTTCACAGATTATGGGGGGAAGAAATCCGTTTCGACGCATTTACTTGACTTTATGTATCGCCCATCTCCGCCTGTCAAAAGACATGGTTTCAACAAGCGAGTAGAGGCTGAGGGGCTGACCGTGTACTCATATGCAAGAGGGGAGAGCACTGGGGGGTGGGCTGGCTGGCAGGATGTTATATTGGCTGCAACCTTGTGTCGTTAGCTTTGGTTTAAACGTCTGCGACGGGCCAAAGCAAAAAGACAAAAAATGTTTACAGGAACTTCCCAACCCTTCAAACTTGTTTTCTATATCTAAAGGAAATGTACAGGGAGGAGGCAGGGAACAGAGAGATGGAGGGAGAGAGCAGTGGTGAAGGTCGGTCGAGTAGTTGTTTTTTTTAGTGTCGAGGGCTGACCTACGTATGTTAGAGTTTTTATGTGAAAAGGCTGACTAAGGTTTTACTTGTGGTTTTCATTTCCCCATTGGGGTTTGATTATTTGAAGAGTGGATGTAATTTTTATAAGATTGGGTTTTAGGAAAAAGATGTAGGCCCTATAAGGACCCATATGTAATGTAACCACTTTCTTTCCATTTCTACTTCTGTTACGGGAATGTATATATTA
>JAWQFJ010002517.1:292500-294043 GCA_034096865.1 Theodoxus fluviatilis | reverse complement strand
TGAGCGCTATACGAATTGCTGTTGCTGATTTTCACCACTGTAGAGGTCAGTGCGTGAATAAAGTTCATTGGAAACGATCACCGGAGTCTGTCACTGTGACTTCCTAGCGCAAGCCAGGAGAACCCCCGTACATCAAGGTATTGCAGAGAAGAGTGCAACATTGGTTCCACAGACGGCGAACAGTCCAAGCAGTGACAGTCTACGACGGAAATGGACGGCGAGAAGCGCGTAACTCGATCTGCTGCACGCGTAGAGGCGACAGAGCAACCGACGGAAGACATCGCAATGATGATGAAACTCCTGCTCGATCAACAGAGACAGCAGAGAGAAGCCCAGGAGGAGGAAAAACGACACCGAGAACGGAAAGAGCTAGAAGAAGCCCAGCGTCGCCAGCAAGAAGCTGCAGACCGCGAGAGGGAGAAGGCAGACCGCGAGCGGGAGAAGGCAGACCGCGAGCGGGAGAAGGCAGAGGAGAAGGCAGACAGCGAGCGGAAGGAGGCAGAGGAGAAAGCCTACCGTGAACGGAAGGAGCAAGAAGAAGCAGAGCGTCGCCAGCAAGAAGCTGCATACCGTGAACAGAAGGAGGCGGAAGAAAGGGAACATCGCCTGCATCAGGAAGAGTTGCTGCAGACCATTAAAGCCGGAACAGAGGGACTGCAGAGGGAAATCGAGGCAGTGAGCTGTCGCCTCAGAGAGGAGATAGGTCGCATTGATGCTAACCTCCAACAGGAAACAGCTCGCCTTGACTCCCTCGAAGGGGAAGTAACCCGGCTTGACACCGTCATCTGCAGACTGGAGAAAAAGTTTGAAGAAAAGATCAGAAACCTTTCCTTTCATCGGGAGGGACAGCGTGGATATATCAAGTGTTATAACTGCAATAAGATAGGCCACATCGCTCGCCGCTGTCCACAGAGGAAGGAGAAAGCCACCACCTCCCAGGAAAACTCCACCCTGCACCGGCTGAAGAGTGTCCGCGTAGCCCCAGGAGGACCGGCGATCGAGGTGCACATCGACGGCAACCGTCATCAGGCACTGATCGACTCAGGAGCGACCATTTCGGTGTTAAAGACTGGGCTGTGCCCCTTCCAGAGAAGAGAGGAATCAGCGATGCTGCTCACTGACGTCATGAACAGACCGATCCCTGTGCACGGCGTCGTGACAGTGAAGGTGAAGGCCGGTGAGCTTGTTATTTCTCACCCCTTCGTGATCGCCGATATAGAAGATGACGTCATCCTGGGGATAGACTTTTTGCAGAAGCATTGCTGTGTTATAGACTGGGGACAGTTCCTCCTGCTGATTGATGGGCACCACGTGCAGTTGAAGGTTTTGGGGATGAAGGGAATGCTTCACTGCTGCCCTCGGGTGCGTTGAGGCGGATCGCCGCTCAAGAGACGCCTCTGGCAGTCGCACAGAGACAGGATCCGGACCTGCAGCCCATCATCCGCTGGATGGAGGACAGGCCAGTCCGCCCACCCTGGAGGAAGGTCGCCGTTACCAGCCCTGTCACCAAGGCTTACTGGACCCAGTGGGATGCCTTGCAGCT
>JAWQFJ010002517.1:255000-285000 GCA_034096865.1 Theodoxus fluviatilis | reverse complement strand
TAGCTAGAGGAAGTATGAAAAAGCTGAGCTTTGAAATTATTCTAGATTAAAGGAACGAGAACAACGTATAGCACTATAGGGAGAGACAAAAGGTGAGTGTCGAGTTAGCTCCGCGGTACCACGGCCGTTCGAACCGAAGTCCTCCCGACCGTGGAAGATCCACATGCTTCAGTCTCATGGGCTGAAATGGTCGTTGTCACATACATTCGGGGACAGAGTACTCGGAGTACTCTGTCCACGGGGACAGAGTACTCGGTCTTTGAAATCTCGGCATTTGAACGAGAACGAGACTGCCAACAACCGGCAGTTTACCTATAAATATGGCGGTCGACGTTCGAATGGGACAAGATTTGTTGAACTATTTGAATACAGTGCCGGCCTACAGGGAGGCATGCATGGTCCGTAAAGGACGCATAAAGGACACGCATGTTACAGTGCTGGTAGGGGAGAATGGGTTTCTCTCGGACACTTTTACTCTAATCGCCGATCGGCCGCAGCGGGTATGTCACGTGACTGTAAGGACGAGATTTCAAAGACCGAGTACTCTGTCCCCGTGGACAGAGTACTCCGAGTACTCTGTCCCCGGGGACAGAGTACTCCGAGTACTCCGTCCCCGAATGTATGTGACAACGACCATTTCAGCCACACGCTGCAGCCAATCCCTATAGTCAGGGTGAGGGGAGTAACCTCCCATGGATCATGTCAGTACGGGACACATACAAAGATTTTAGGTTACACAAAGATAGCTCATGCCGAGCTTTTGCTATATAAAGTTACAAGACGCTCGGAAACGCAGCGCACCAAGCGGGAAGGAATATGGGGAAGTAATCACACCGCTTAGAGACATGTAAACGTTTAAACATTGCTCTGTCGTGACGCTACTGACTTCGCACGCCCGGGGAGTTATGCCAAAGATCCGGCCGCGTTAAAGCATGAAAAAATATTAATTAGATTAAAAACTAATCGAAAATAGTCATATTAGACTGTTTTAACGTATACTTTCTGCACAAAACCCAGAGAAGATAAGTAAACAGACCTCACCGTATGTACATAGGTGGCTAGCAGACGAATAATCATTGTCTCCACTGACAGAGCAATGTTTAAACTTACTATAGGCTCATGGACATGCGCAGAACGATCAATTTCGATGATCCAAATATTTCGATTTCACAACGCGCCTGCTACAAAAAACAAAGCCAAAACACCCCCATTATTTCAGCAAGTCATTTTATTACACATTACACAGTAAATGTATTCACAAACATGATCGGAACGCATCAGAAACGCGTCGACAAGCAAGCACTTTTACATGTCTCTAAGCGGTGTGATTACTTCCCCATATTCCTTCCCGCTTGGGGGCGCAAGTGTCTCGATCCTCACAACAATGAGCTAATGAACTATCTTTGTGTACTTTGACACATACGCACACAAATGAGCTCCGTCGAGATCGAGTCAAACAGAGTTATCTTTTCCTATTTGGAGCATAACAAACGCGCGTCGCTTACAAAATCTGTCAAAGACACGACTGTTTTTGGAGCAGACAGTTTGTTGTTTCTACACTGGTGAACGAGTCGAAGCTAACTCGAGTTCCACACAGATCCAGTAAGGCTTCGTGCTGGTCAAATGGATTTTAAGTCGAATGGAAACTTCCCTCTGAATGACCAGGGCCAGCTGAATCAGTGACGAATGTTTCATTTACAAAAAGTGAAATTACTCTCTTCGAGTGCGTCAAGAAATTGGATTGTTTAGATTTGCCATTTCCACTCGACCATTGTTTTAGTGTTCTGGTGGAACTGGTACTGTAGAAACATTTTGTGCAATAAGTCGTAAGGTGAATAAGTGACGAATTATGAATAATCACTTTGTCTGTATACTATAAGCTTTGCATTACGAAAGAACACCTGATTTGTGGGTGAAATAATGTTTTGATACCCGCATATGTCATTGTGATCTTTTGCTCGACTGCTCATTTCCATGATCTTCTCAAATGTAGTTAATTGATAATATGCAATTAGTCATTATGATGATCGACATAAAAAAAACTAAACATAACAAAGATTTTAATATTCAGAAGATCTATACAAGAATATGAATTAATGATGTTGGGCACACCTGTAAAGACTGCAAGGTCTGCAAAGACCCCAGTTCAACTGAATTGGTTGTTATCAATTTGGTAAGTCATATTCTTTCTTCGATTCTAGTACGAGGTACTGGAAGGCAAAGTAGTTTTGCTGCATCTCAACTACCAGGCGTACACAATACAACAACACAGCATGGACAATAAGGATTTCTTAACTTTTAAAACATGATAGTGTATTTCATGCACGAAAGCTCATCAAATATCCAGCCGAGGACACAGACCAGGGTCAGCGAACGTTCAGTCGCTAACCGGGGGATCTCGCAGCCCTCCATACTTGTCAGGCGATGCACATGTGAAATCTGGTTACACAAAGTGATACACAAAAGTATTTACTCCCAGAATCCCAAAAAGAACAGTAAATCGTAGAAGTGGGAAAATACCTCCCAAACTCCTAACAAAATTTACATGAAGACAGACTACACGTCAGAAGGGCTTAAGCCACAGGTCCAGTTCAAACAGGTGACAACAGCACCCCCAGGAACGTCCTCCCGACTGCTCCTGACCATGCCTCCAAAACCAGGAGACATAAAAAAACAGCGAAATACATCATCCAGGTATGCCCAGACTATTTCTCCAAAACCAGGAGACACCAGTCCGCCCCGGCAATACCCAACACTGTCACGAAACCCCGTGAACAGCACCGCCCAACACAGGGCAAGAAAAGAAACCTAGACTGACCCAGCCACAAAATCTGTACAGCACAGACCTCCTTGCTGACAATACCAAACCAAAAAGAGCCAGCGACAAGCGTCGCAAATCGAAAAATCCAGTACAAAGCAGGTCAACGTCCACACTTTCCAAGTCCCAAAAATGTTAAACACAAAATACGTATTTTTGCTTACCTCTCGCTACCTTGATGGATGACTGCGTCCGAGTGCGTCCATGTTCGTGCCACAGTATGGTCGCAGTCTGTTGTAGTGGACGACTCGGGGTTTTCTCCCTCCCCACTTCACTCGGTAGGTGACATCGCTTAGCCGTGCAGTGACCTCGTAAGGTCCCTCCCACGGCCTGACGAGTTTGGGGGATCGTCCCCTCTTTGGTCTCGGTTGATGTAGCCACACCAACTCCCCCACCTGGTACAGGCTAGTGTCCGAGCGTTGATCGTAGCGCCTCTTGTTGTCGTCAGTGGTCTTTTTCATGTGTTGTCTAGCTACATCATGGGCACGGTTCATCCTCTCTTGTAGGTTTGTAACATAGCCGGTCTCAAGCTCAATCCACAGAAATGTCACCTGATTCAGAGACAAGTGTCATTCCTTGGGCATGTGGTCTCCCACAAAGGGGTATCTGCAGACCCTGGGAAAGTGGAGTCGATTCAGAACTGGCCCACTCCAACATCGACAACGGAAGTGAGACAGTTCGTTGGTCTGTGTTCCTATTACAGACGTTCGTCAAGGACTTCGCAGACAAAGCCCGTCCCTTGCACAGGCGGATGGAGAAGAATGCGCCATTTGTGTGGACTCCCGCAAGCCAAGAGGCTTTCTTGACTCTCGAAAGTGCCCTTGTATCTGCCCCTGTGCTGTCCTATCCATCCACTGAAGATCCGTTTATCCTGGACACTGATGCCTGTAACACGGGTATTGGAGCAGTGCTGTCCCAAATCCTGAATGACCAGGAGAAGGTAATTGCATGTTTCAGCCGCAGCTTGGGAAAAGCAGAGAGGAACTACTGCACGACTCGGAAAGAATTGTTGGCAGTTGTGGACGCTGTCAAGCATTTCCACCACTTCCTCTAAGGCCGGTGCTTTACCGTGCGGACGGACCACGGTGCCTTACGCTGGCTGCTGAACTTAAACAATCCAGAAGGACAGGTTGCACGATGGTTGGAAGTCCTTGGTACCTATGACTATGTCATTGAACATCGAGCTGGAGCAAAGCACGGAAATGCAGACGGACTCAGTCGCCGGCCATGTTGTGAATGTCGACACTGTGAAAGGCTAGACACCTACCTCAAGGAGGAGCCAGGTGAGGTCTACCTCAAGGAGGATACAGGTGAGGGTTGCCTCAAGGAAGATCCAGGTGAGGGCTGTCTCAAGAAGGGTCCAGGTGGGGACCGCCCCAAGGAGGATCCGAGAGAAGACTGGTCCGGGGAGGAACCAGGAGAGGACAACCTCAAGGCAGACCTGGGAAACACCTACCTCGAGAAAAGATCTAAAGAGGCAGTAGCCAGGCAGGTCCTTACACGAGGGCAGGAGGCGTCAAAGACTGCTGCTGCCGTACACCTTGAGGAGGTACGTAAGGCTAAAGAGCAGGACCCGATCCTCCAGAAAGCAAGACAGTGAGCGAGCAGTGGTGTGCGTCCCCTGTGGAAGGACGTTTCTCATGAAGGGACGGAACTCAAGTCCTACTGGGCGCAGTTTGACAGACTGCAGCTCAGAAGTGACGACCTGTACCGTATAGGTGGGAATATGATAATGGATCGGTGGTGACTTATCAGCTCGTTGTACCGTCAGAACTACGCGAGTCTGTGTTGCGGTGCCTTCATAATGCACCGACTGCAGGACATCTCGGGAAAAGAAGAACAATGCAACGTGTTCGTGAAAGGTTCTTCTGAGTCGGGTACCACCGAGACGTGGAGAGACACTGCCACAGCTGCCATATCTGTGGAACAAAAAGTACTTCATCTCGGGCTCGCAGAGCTCCCCTGCAGAAATATGTGGTAGGTGCGACGATGGAAAGGATGGCCTTGGATATCCTGGGGCCTCTTCCCTTAACAGAGGAAGGAAACAGATACATCCTGGTGATAGCAGACTATTTCACCAAGTGGACTGAAGTGTACCCCATTCGCAATCAGGAGGCCCGCACGGTGGCGAAATCCCTCCTGGCATTCATATCCCGATTTGGTACACCGCACCAGATTCATACTCTGACTGGGATAGGCTCCCTGGATATTCGGCACAGTGTCCTTGCGACAAGTGCTGGCCGTTGCTCTGTGAATCGTTGGGATGGTTCCAGAAGTCCGATCTAGCATCTGTCTAGGGGAATATCCGCTACTTCGCCCAGGAGAATGGACTCGCTCTCGGGAGGGATGGTGGTGGAACGTTGCAACCGGACTCTGTAAACCTTACACACACCGGCCTCTTCCCCCACCTCCGACTCCTCAATCCCAAGGCGTAGTGACTTGTCGGATAAATCCACTACACAGCGTTTTGTCCGTAGGAAGTCATATCCCAGGAGAGCATCACCCTCCAGATTGCCGACATATACCCTGTGGGTACATGTGTGGCCTGCCGCCGTCAGCTGGAAGTCTGCATACCCACTAAGAGGTAGCGGTCGACCATCCGCTGTTCTTGCTTGCATGGGGCATCGGCTGAGCGGTGGTTTGTCCGGCAGGGAGTGGTATGTCCTCTCGCTGATGAGGGTGATACTAGCACCCGTATCCACCAAGAACTTTACGAGGTGTCCCTGTATGGCAATATCCGTGTATACTCCGTCACCCCCTTCATGCAGCTCGCCCGAGACGACTGGCACTCTGGGCCCCTTTTGTAGGACAGTCGAGCAAGGACCCATTGGCTCGACCAATCCTAGTTTCCCGAGTCTTTTCTCAGAGGGCAATCCCTTTTGAGGTGGTCAGGGCTGTCACACTTGTAGCAGCGACGTTGACGGTTGTTGCCTCTGCCTTTCTCCCGGTCCCGGTCGCCGCCTCGCCCTGATGCCCTGTAGCGTGGCTGCCTCTCCTGTCTGCATCTCCCATGACAATCCTCAGGTCTCTCTTTGGTGTTTTGTCAAGAGTCGCTTGGATTTGCTCATATAATTTTTCTTTGTCTTTCATATCTGCTGCAGTTGTAGGAGCGTAGCACTGCAGGATGGTGACTTTCTGCCCTTGGAGTTGAATCTTGCTGTTATGATCCTTGGTGACACTGGTTCCCAGGACAGCAGTGCTCGCGTTGCCTGTGGTGTCATCAGCAGCGCCACTCCATGCATATGAGACTGGCCTTCTTCGTGTCCAGAGTAGATGATGGTGTCTCCACTTGTCAGTCTTGTCCGTCCTGTTCCTGTCCATCTGGTCTCACACAGGCCTAAAATCTTCAGGTTGTATCTGTGCATCTCTCTGCACACCTGTGCGCTTTTCCCAGTCTCATATAGGGTTTGGATGTTCCAGGTCCCTATCCTGGTCTTGGCTTTGGTCGTCAGAAGAGTTGTCGGTGCACTGGCTTCCAGAAGGCTTTCACCAGCTCGCGTCATAAGCTCCACTGGAGAGGACTCTTCCACGACCATGTTGTTTTCAGATAGCGTTGTTGTGGTTTCTGTAACAGCTGGTTAGAAATGAGTTGTTAGCCCAGTTCAAACCCCCAACCTGGAGGGCAAGTGAGTGCTATTAGTCTGGTCTCTACCCCTCGACCTGTCTGGCATGGATGGCCCTACCAGAGATGAATCTCCGCCAGCATTGCCCTCAGGGTCATGGAGACACACAAGCACCCCAACCACAACAAGGTTGCACTCTCTGAGGTGTAGGTGCAACTTATCACACGAAAATCATGGAGAGCCAACGAGAAACGGCCAAACAGCCTCGGATCTACTCAAACGAAGTCACGTGACCCATAAAAGCGCATTCTGCAACCGGGCTACATGACGTAACTACGCAACGACAGCTGCAGAGAGACCCGGCACACGATCCTGAAGATACGAGATGTTCTAGTATATTCGAGCACCTTCACAACACAAAGTCACAAGTTAAAAAAAATAATATTGTGATAGTGTGCACCTATCACCAAGTGTTTTGTACATCTACTGTGTTCATGTGATAAAGTGCACCTATCACCAAGTGTATTGTACATCTGCTGTGTTCATCCTCTATTCAGTTATTCCTGCTTCTGTCTCTTCCCACACCCCTATCCTGTTTGTCAGATCTCTCTGTGCGTCAGACCTCTCTCCAAACCCCCTTCCCCCATCCTTTCTGTAAGGCAAGCTGACCAGCTGACCTCTCTGCGACTCCTCCTCTGCTGTGGTCTGATTGTTGGTGCAGCTGCCCCATCAGTCACTTGTTACATTAGCTTGACCCTGGGCTAGTGAACCATTCCCGCACTCTGGCATCCGAATTGTAACATTTTGACTATAAAGCTGATGATTTTCCTCAAGTAAGAACTTGCAACGGCATATGATTCATTCAATAGACTGTTATGCTGAATGAGGCAACATTTGTAAGAAGTAATTTCAAAGCGAGTTAAATTAAGTAATCTCTCCTTTCTGCCAAATGGAACCACAACCCAGAAACCAGGGTTAGGATCCGTGAAACAATCCACTCCTGGCTCCTATGAGGTCCGTGCATCCCCTTGATTTTGTTGTTTGTCCGTCGAGTCGACAAGGGCCACTCTAGTCATCCAGGGGGTTGCTGGGACTGGCTCTGTCTGTGTGTGCATAGATGGCTAACGAGGCTGATCCTGGCACGGAACGTTCGGGAACAGAAGGGACAAGGGACAAGTGGGATGTCTCCAGGAGGGTTGACAGCACGGGCCTTTCGGGCTTGTCTCTTCTTTTCTGTTGCGGTGATCCTATTTGCCTCGCATGTCTTGGCACCTTGGTGGATGGAAGAGCGCCAGGTGGATCGGTCCATTGCAGCTTGTTCCCACGTGTCTGGGTTGATGGCAAAAGCTTTCAGTGAAGCTTTCAGTGTGTCTTTGAAGCACTTCTTTTGCCCACCGTGGGACCGCTGGTCATGCTTGATAAGGGGGAGACAGCACACAAATAGAGAGACCATTTCACCACCCAGGTCCAGAAGTTCATATACTAAGAACTTGTACCAACGGCCAATAAAAAGTGGAAAGTAACTCGACTTCGCTCTTACCACCGACCACCACAAATATAATGCCCATCTAACAATTGTACGTGTCACATTTACATTTCTCGATCCTTCTATATGTTTTTAATGGGTTTCTGTCTCAAATCATTTTACACTTTGCATAGTTTAAAAAACATTACATTAATCTTTAATTTCTGTGCAGAATTGACAGGATCTATTGAAATCTCCATTCGAGCACCATAAACTTGCATTAAGAGAAATGTTTCCCACTCTGATACACACAAAGGCATCTCTAAACGTCTTTATGTGTATGTACTTGAGATAGCCAGCATTTCTCAGTAACCGCTTGAATCCACAATATGGACGTAAGCAAAGTCTGTGAGTCCCTCTTCAGTCATGGACTCGTGTCAGCGCGGAATAGCGTGTCAGCGCGGAATAGCGCAACACTTCCAAGTAATTGTTGTGAAGGTTCTAGAACGTGCGAGAGTGTTGTAGGCATTCGGGCTGTTTACATCAGCCTCTCCGCTCATGACGCGGTGGAGAGGGGCTAAATTTGTCTTGGCTGTCATATGACGTCAGTCGTGAAAACCACTGGAGTGTGGGGTATGTTCAGGTAGGTTCTGGAATCTGTGTAAAAGTATTAAAAGGGCGACAAAGCAACATGAGACAGCACACGCCAGAGTTAAGGTGAGAGCTTAACTAGAAGATAAGCGAGTGCGATCGAGTCCTCCTTTGTAAGGAGTGAGTCCTCTGTGGCATTGCATGTAGAGTGAAGTTGTTATGACGATACTGTTTACTGATTGTCACCGCTGGGTATCAACCAGTGCGTGAATAAAGTTTATCGAAATCGACCACTGGAGTTTGTGAACTTTGACTTCCCTGCACAAGCTAGGAGAACCCCCGCATTAGAGGATATTGCAAAGAGAAGAGTGCAACAAATACAAATTCTGAACAGCATCCTGACACAACACTTCAATGAAAGCTGCTATGATGCGAGAATTTTTTTTTCCATTGATGGCCCTGCCATGGGTCAGTGAAAGACGGGAAGTCTGTAGATTTTCTCCTTGTCTCTACCTTGACTACTCAGCAACGCAACGCGCGAACAGTGAGCCGTGAGGCTGTGTAATTGTGGGTATATGAAGTACGTATTTGGCGTGCCGTCTTGGAAAAGCGGCAGTATCTCTTGCTAGTGGTATTTTACACTGTATCTCGCTGCCAGTCACACCCCCCCCCCCCCCCCCCCCCCCCCAAGTCGATTTCTGAAAGTCTGCACCATAAGCTCAACAAGTTTCGGCTTCATCGGCGGGGATGGCCAGGAGATTCAACAACACATCTTTCCATACCTGAACCACAACGGTAAGGAACCCGTCAACCACAGCAAGGGGATACAAATGATTCAAGCCCGCTCTTGAAGGGAACAGACAGCAACATGTTTCACAACTGATTTCCCCGGTGCAGGAAAGACGAGTCAGATCCCCTTCCCCACACTCTTTTTCCTAAACCTGCTGTCGGATCAGTCATATACAGCACACGGCCAAAATCACTCCATCAGTTAAGGGGAAAAGTTAGGACCAAAACTACCGCCATCAAGGTGAAGACTTCAAATATAAAATTAATGTAAGGTGGGTGATACTTACTTCGCTTTATGCCGTTTTCCTCTCACA
The DNA here is from genome assembly GCA_034096865.1 of Theodoxus fluviatilis. Classification (NCBI taxonomy): domain Eukaryota; kingdom Metazoa; phylum Mollusca; class Gastropoda; order Cycloneritida; family Neritidae; genus Theodoxus; species Theodoxus fluviatilis. The sequence goes on along the minus strand of JAWQFJ010002517.1, from coordinate 275,460 downwards.
GACAAGAGTGTAACGGATATCATCAGTGCATTACCACATCAAGCAAGCAGTTCAAGGCAGAAACTGGCTTGTGTTAGGAAATCACACATACACACACACATCATTTACACAAACATACGCAAAAAAGTACAAGATCTACACACACCCATTCAGAGTATAGTAGGCCTACATTACTTACTCACACATGCACAAGTACATACATTCATACACATGTGCACACACACACACACACACACACACACACACACACACACACACACACACACACAAATGCACACTACCATTATCGTTTGAATTGTTTAACACAATGATGAAAACACAAGTAAATGCAAGTCATAATGCAAGTTTATTAGAAACTTATCTGTACATCAACATAAGTTCATTGTAAGTAAAGTGAGAGCAAGCTCCATTCATGTGCCTGTCCATCCTTGATCCAACAATTTTGGTCATACAACCACTGAACAAGACAGAACAAAATTGATTCTGAGTATCGTAATCAGTTGAAACATATATGGGTCCAAGGTTTTTTTCTCCTGTAAACATCAATAGGTTATCACACATGATAAGAAAGAATGGTGGAAAAGCAGAACAGTGCTGTTTCCTGTAAAGGGCATCATGCAACTGACATAAACATGTGTATAACATGGCACAAGACATATGCAATACTTGATGTTATCTATGATACTGACAAGCAAGAACAAAGGATAAAACAAAAACCCTGCACATGGCTGAAAAATTCCCATGTAGATACATCCAGTGATTGAGTAAAACACTTGAAGATATACATGTACAGTTATGCAAACTAAGCAAAAACAATCACCGTGGAGATTTATTATGTTCTATCCCCTCCAAGAGACCTGACAAGTCCATCATACATGGACGCCCATTCAAGAACCAAATACAGCGATAAGTGAGGGAATCACAGACTAACAAACCCACAACCACAGCTTTGTATTCTGTGTGCATCCAGTCTCTGCACACTATCAAATTCAAAATGCCACAGGAATTTCCAGCACTACAGATTCACATATCACAGACATGAGAGCAAACTTCACATATCAGAGGATCTCTAAATCCACAGTGAAATCCGCACAGACAAGTGGAAGTGTGAGATCGCACTGACAGGACATGGATAAAAACATGATTGATTGTAACAGTTGAAGTAAACAGTCTGGAGCTCTTTGACTTGAGTACTGTATTGGAAAATTGTCGGGATATGGCATGTCAGTAATGAAACAAGCACTTGTCCAGTGCTGTATCCAGTGCAGTATCCAGAAGACAGGGTGACAAACCAGGACATGCTCAGATGCACCCAACTGCAAGGAATTTAGGCCGTGATCATGCAGGCCCAGCTGAGGTGGACTGGCCACGTCATGCGACTGGACGATAGCCGCTTGCCGAAACAGATTTTCTGTGGTGTGCTGACATATGGCACATGTCACCAAGGCGGTCCAATCAGACGCTACAAAGACAGACACAAAAATACACTGCGGTCCTGCAACATCTCAATGATCGGGTGGGAGACCCTGACTGCTGACCGCAGTGTGTGGCGACAGCTAGCATATAAAGGCATTAAGACCTGCGAAGCAGAGCGCCTGGCCAGCCTCGACAGGAAACGCCAGGCCAGAAAAGACAAAACAGAAGGCCCTACTTCCACTGCAGCGGTCTGCCCCGTGTGTGGACGTCCCTGCGCATCGGAGTTCTGCCTGAGGACACACATAAGAAGCCACTGACATCATCTTCGCAGAGTGAAGGACCTCAATGATGATGGCTGTATCCAGTGCTGTATCCGGGCCAACTCCAGTGTACTGCTTGTGTAGCAAGGCCTGTAGCTCCAGAAGCAAAGCAAGGCTGCAATAAGTTTCATTATAAAATCTTTCCCCAGAACTGCACCAGACCATTTTATAAGACAGAGAGAGGAATGACTGGACACTTTGTTACTATAATTATTTGTACCTGCATGTCTGCATGCACGACTGCATTCGTCTGTAAGCGTGCATTCATACATCCTAGTGTCTGAACAAAATCTGGGAGCTGTGTAGCCAAGCTCTGAATTTGATCCAACTGTTAAGGATGTTACTTAGACATGGGGCGTGCCACTACCTGACATTCAAGCAGCTATATCAGTTGAATTGGAAATTCCTGCCACAAGAAATATTGATAAATGACCCATTGAAAGTAATCCCACACATTCATCATTACAAAGTTTTCTTGCCATTGAATGCTGCTCACTTTTGAAGAAAATACTTTTCAAAAGAATTTGGGCACTAGCATTAATGTTATAAGTTTCAGTAATATTTTTAAAGACTCATTCTTATTACTTAAATTCAGCATCCAAATACAGTTTTGAAAAGGGAGGATTAAAGACACAGAAAGCATGACAAACAGGCTCAATCTTCTCTCCATCTTTATAATGGTCAAGCTCAAAATGCAACGGCTATAGAATCATGGCATGGCGAATGCATGTGTAGACACAAAAAGCACGACTATCACAAAACTGCCACATTTGTGGGAAATTCATGCAGTGAACAATAACATAGAAACCCTAATGAGATGGTAGACCACCCCGTGTGCTCCTTTGAGACAAAAACCATACCAGACTAGTTTCTTACACCATCTGTCCACCCATCCTGGAGGTATTGCTTGTCGGTTTAGTGATACATATGCAGTCCAGTCTATACACAGCATTTCATTGGAGGCACACATAAATATTCACTCAGTGAGATACACTGCAGATTCCATACTTGTAGAAAACAAGGTCTTTTGTCTTGCATTTGAATTCATTTCTTCTAATGTGCATCACCTCCACACATTAGTTTTTAATTATAATAAGGCATATGCATTTCGTAGGAGCCCAAGATTTTCCCTTGAATGCATACATGTATTGCTGGCGTGTTAGCATACTTACAATTACCCAACTCCTCATTGTCAGTATTGGAAATAAAACTAGGATGAAAAAATGGGTACAAACCAGAACAAACTGCAGGTCACAAGGCAAAAGAATACAGCCATTCTATGAGGGATCAACACATATGCCTGCACTTAGCAAAACTTGGAAATATATATATCAGCAACTTCTACATGAATATATTGTCACAGATTTAAAAGAAAGCAAAAAAAGAGATATGCCCTTTCCCTGTGCTAACACATGTAAATAAATATATGTAGCTTGCATAGCTTTTAGTTCACCCATGCAAGCAAAACTGCCTGCTATTCTGACTCAGAAAGCATGACAGATGCAAACAAGCTGCTACTGTAGGCAAAGAAACAGTGCAGAGACAACCTTCCATCTTGCAGAACAATTCATAAACTGACTTGCTGTTGTTCATAGAGTCAAGGTAACTTGGAGCAGGATTCATACACATTAAATGGACAAACATGTTGTCTGCAGCATGCCTTTTGGAAACCACTAGTCGGTATGTAAGAGTGGATCTGAAATTTTCCCTCAGGCAAAGCATTTCTTTGGAATGTACTGTAACTCCTATTCAGACCTTAAATACCAGTCAGACAAACACACAAACAGCTATATAAAAAAATTCAAACAGGTTTCACAGCAAAAATTTCTGTTACTTTCACAGAGGTAAACTGCTTTGAGCTTTCCAATATTCTTGAGAAAAATAAATGGCATGGTTACATTCTTCAAGGATATTACACTTCTGTATAGTTTATCCATATATTTTCCTTTACAGCCACTAGACAGGATAGAGTGTAGTAAGAGGAAACAGTAGCACATGATAAACTGAATATCTGTAATAAAAAGGTCAGAGGTTTAAAAAAAAAGGACCCCGGCTGTAATACAAGATACAAAAACTACAATCACTCCTGGATATCTTCCTTGGCAGGAGAAGAATTCCATCTCAAAGGAGACAAAGTCTGGAGATTTACAAACAAAATTTAATAAAACTAAGTTGGGAAATTGCTCAAACACAAGTAAAATTTGTCATTGCCTCTTGACTTGGCAACCGCAAAGTGATTGCTTTGTAAGTGAGAAGGGATTTGTGAATCTAAACAGGAACTATCATCCCTGTTGTTGCTTAGAAGGCAGTGTTCATGGACATTAGAGGTAGCTTTCCTTCAGCCAAAAATATACATGGAATAATATCCAATTTCACAGCTGTCGTTATAGCATCATTGTATTGTTAATGTCATATTGATACATTCACTGACTTGTGTCGTGGCACTCACTAAACTGAAAGTGTAGGACATATTGTAATGTTATAGTAGCTGATACTTTTCTGGATATATGTATACAAAACTATTACTAGCAAAAATTGAAACCTGAAACATCAATGTAAAAATTACTAACTTAATGACAGAATACAAAATGCATTGAAGAGAAAAGTAAAAATCAAAGTACCTCAGGATGCCTTGTCTTGATTTCCTGCTTAGACTTAGAGACCACTGCAACAGCAAATACATGTAGATCTAACACAGAATCCAGCAAATTAATTGGTCACAAGCTGTGGCACAGTTTGCTGTGAAGTAAAACATATAAATACTGAATAAATATTTCCATGCCTTCAGCATCAGATCTGGCATGCCATTGGGAATAAGTCCATGTTGATAACTAAGGGGCTGCACTTTTGCGAGTAAGTTTTTGGGTTGGTAGCACTGTGGCCTTACCGTGTGTCTACATCCTTGCAAGTCCTCAACACACAAACCTTTGTCAGCATTTCAGATGTCAGAGATGGCAGGAATACACCTCACTCGGTGAGTACATTTGAATGAGCACAGTTCTGGAGATGCAGCATGTCTGTGTCACTGCATCACACAAGCCTGTGATGCGGATCCCTGCATGCCTGCCGCCTTGGCAAAGCAGATGGCCTGCATCCACTGATGCTGCGTGGCCTCATTGTCAGCCTGTATGTAGTATGTCCTCCCACTCTCCTTGCTTCGGATGGAAAAGGCATACTGCTTCTTGTCCACATTGGTTTCTGAGATGTCTGCATTTGTCAGGGGGATCTTCTTCTTGGATGACTGAATGAAGTTGAAAGAAAGGCAAGTGTAAACATTTCATAAACTAGTAAAATCAACCCAATTTTAATAACAAAACAGTCAACAGCCCCCACAACAACATATTCAGGAGGACAAGACGCAGAAAAGTTAAGGAAAAAAACAGCTTTTGTACTGTTTGCTGTAGGCCACCCAAGGTCAAGGTCTTAGAGCAGGCCCTGTGAGCTCCATGACAACAAGTTACAGCTGATGACTAGCTACTGCCATTGTATAGAGAGCTGATAAAATTAAAAATCATCAAACCTAAATGTGACCTGAAGAAACCTTAAAGGCTTTGGCACATTCTTGCCTGCATGTTGAGTCTAGTCAGCAATCACAGAATGATGGCACAACCTCATACATATTGTGACATCTGTTGGTCAATACTATCTTGTATCAAGACACACTACACCAACATGAGTAACAGACTTGAGTACGATTCCATTATAGTGACTGAATCACTTCAAAAGAACACAATGACATGCACTTGCCTGCATGCACGCACACACACACACACACACACACACACACACACACACACACACGTGTGTGTGTACCCGTTGTGTGCATATGGGTATTTTTCTGATGAGAAGTTTCTACTATCAAATTAAAGGTAAAAGTACTGGTTCAACATGCTCACTCTTCATTCACCTCTGGGGCCCAAACCACTGTAGTTCTACATATTGACCCCAATCACTTGGCCACTTGACCAGTGTTTCCAAGCACGGACAAACATGGTGACTGACATGCTGGACATTCACACCAGGTACCAGCCGCATCTGTACACCCTAGGGAACATTCAAACCCATGCTGGCTCATGGCCACAACAAAGGTTAATCACACTACAGTTTGCAAATGGTTCCTGGTTTTACTTGTAAGAGGGGAGGGGCAATGCATGTAAAGCATCTCACCCAAGGTTGCAACTATAGCAGTCATGCATCTTTGAACACTGCTATCACAAGTCAGAAGAAACTGTGGGCAAACCCTGTAATCACTGTGAAATACAAGTGCCCCAACAGGATTAAGGGGTATTCATGTCAGCAATTTAAGTAACCCATGTGAGAATTGATTCCACATTTGCTTGAGCTTTATCCCTGTTTGTTCAAACAGTAGCAGAAGCTTAAACCTGCACAACCATAACTCTGTTATCAGTTGAAATTTTCCTGTTGAGATGTATGGTCCTGGTAATAACAGGAAAAAGCACTTTCATCAGGAAATGCAATAGTGGGAGTAAAAGGAATTTAAGAATTTCTGGTAGTTACACTAACAAATGACTGGCAAAAGCAGCTGAAACAATAAATATATGCTGCTGTAGGTGACAGTGGACTGAGTGGTCTAAGTTCCAAATTCTGCACTCCTGGATGGATGACTGGACTTAGTTTTGTTATCTTATGTCTTTCTATATCTCCCTATTATTATTATATTATTAACCACAGTATCATGAGTATGTTCTTTGAAATAAGACTGCACTTGCCTCCTTTCAAGGTGATACAGGTATCTGCTATGAATGATAGTACATGTGCTTTTCCTACAGCAACGCATTCCCATGCCTGAGAGTCACCACTGCTTTGAATCTAACGTCTCTGCTTCTGCTTTTATTCTGACAGGGTAAATGAAGCGGGATGGGTGGGGTGGGTAGAAAGCCAGGCTGTAGTACATTTATATATATATATTTCCTATGTATAGATCTGCTTCTTAAAAAGTATTGCCACCTTAGCTTGGATCACTGCTGCATCATGGGTTGTTGTATCCATGTATTACCCTCAGTATTCACATAAGAACTATTGCACAAGTAACAAGCAAACAAACAAATTAGTGAATGAGTGAATGAATGAATGGAATTTAAAGCCTTTCACTTTCAGCTTTTGTAGATCTATAATGTGAGGTTTTTTCATCACTAGAGCTGGTTAGATGAAGAGTAAATTTATCAAGTCTTGATTTCCTTAGTTACTCACTTTCTATGAATCTCATAGGAAGACACAGCGGGTCTATTCTTACCCCCAACCCACAGGGGGCACTGCACATGGAGAAATAACATATATAAAGACCTTGTGTGATGTGAACCTTCACCATCTGCTCAGTGGTAAATACTTCTTGCCTACTACCCATGGCATAAGGATAAATGTTGTAACCTGTGGAAGAGAGCTACAATAGTAGAACGAGTCTGGCATGCAGTCTAGTCCTCAAGCTAATTTCCTCTCTTGTTATCTCATGGGGATGTCCACTGGCCAAGTGTGACCGGAACTTCCCCACATTTACCTCCCTTTATCTAGCTCCTTGCCCGCCCATGCCCCACACATAGACACTAGACTGTTAATCTGGGGGGCACATCCCAATGATAAATACTATTCTAATTGTTGGAGTTCATGTTAGTTTTGGTGATATAACACATATATATATATATTAATATTTACTTAGAAGCTTGAGGTAGATGTAATAACAGACTAATGTCACATTATGTGTTTCCTGATCCATGTTGAAAAAGCAAGTCTTAAGAGTGAAAAAGATGAAGAAACACCCCCCCAACCCCCTGTCATAACTGTTCAGGATCAATGTCTCAGTATGATGTACTGAGTACATCCCAAAAATGTCACACCTCTAATCAAAATTAATTTTCTCGTGAAACTATTAAAAATGCATAGCTCAACAAGCACATTAAATGGCAAATACTGTTACAAACACAACTGAAAATGCTGACCATAACAATAAGCAGTTTTCACTTTCACTAGTTTCAGCTGGCTTTCTGTCAGAATGTCAAATTCATCTACCATGTTTAGTTACTCTTGCTCTTAAAGGTTAAATAAGTTTCAATGATTACATGTGACATTATTCAGCAGATTTTACACCAAATATAACAAACTGAAATAAGTGAAAACTTATTTTCCGTCATTACTCAACACGTTGGCTCTACAGCAGCCCCTTTTTGAGAAAATTTGGATTTCAACATCACACTGTAAAAATACTTCGGTGTAATTTGCTTCAGCAGTAAGTGTAACATATAATAGGGAAACTATTACCCCCAGCAGTAATAAGTAAATAACTAATTATTTGCGAAATAGTGATCACTCACTGGATCGTACTTATCATGATTCGACTGCATGGCAACGAAACATTGCACAGGGACTTGTTGGAGGCGAGTAAATGTAAACAATTCGGAGACAGTTTTCACTTTCGTGATGTCACAAAACCAAACAGTCTGGCACCTAAGGAATACGCGTGCATGAAAAATCAGATACAGCGATCTTAGAAATTAAAGCGCCAACACGACCGATCACTGATGACAAGTTTTGTCGTTATATCATATGTTGCAATACCCTCCCAGAACACTAGCATTCAGTCGTACAGACATTGTTCATCATCACACAATCAGACAGTACGTTTACAAAATTAACCCATGCACGATGCATCCACAAAGCGAAACTATTATGCCAGCACTAACGAGACTTGAGCAATTATGACATTTTGTTTACCTCCGGTGATGGACCGTAATGTAGGTCACAGTTGCGCAGGTTGAACCACTGTTTTCTCCATTTCCGCGACAACCTTGTTCTTTTCATAAGCCAGCCCTTCAGCTCATTCTCGGAAAATTCACTATCCGGCTGGCTTACAGATCGGTTGGACAAACTATTTGTGTGGCATTCTGACACAGTATCCGAGTTGGAAGCCATATCACCCATGACGCACAGTATAACGTTCAAGGAACCGAGCGCTTGCCGGTCTGCTATACACCACGCGCTGCTTGACTCCTTAGGTGAAGTTTTATTGGTCGAGGGCCGATGCAACAGCGAGCGCTCACTCTCTTCAACGTCAAATGCGCCCTCCGAACACGGCTATCGTATTTCAATCTCATATTTGTCGCAAATACAAAATTGCTCCGTAGTGTTAGTTGAGGGTATCTTCTGCTTTGCATACATCAACGTAAACATTCAGATGTATGTTGATTCATATATGTAGAACTACTCAACATTTATTGTCGTGTACGGATACGCCTATTTCTGTCACATAGAGTGGAACAGCGCGAAATCACCTGCTGGCATCAACGTTAACTCGCGAAATCTATGATCGTGATTGTACGTCTGTTTGATATCGAAAACCTCGATGCAGGGTGTGTGTTCCATCGTAATCCATACTGCCACACCTTGGAGAGCCTGTGGTCAGGTTGATAGGGCAACGACAAGTTATATGCAGGGTTATAGAAGCAACTGATTTCTTGGTTGGTGCTCCTTCATAACAGGTGGATCTTGTGTGTACCACGCATGAGGTAAAAATGTCGGAATACACAGGTACAAGGGGGAAGTTTTCCTTCTTGATGCAAATAGGACTAACGCGGGAACAAGTGAACGTGGAAGGGGCTATGTCACTTGCTGGACTGAAGGATGTGGCTTGCGCATTCGTGGATCGAAAGGTGAGTAGAGTGGACGAGGAAATGCTGTAGCCAGGCGACATGCTGCTGCCGGGGACACGCCCTAACGTTCTCGCAGACACGATTGCCTAGTACCGATCGAAGGCATACTCTCCGCTTTTTAGTCTGCCCTTCATTCTCACACTGTTAATGTTGCCGCTCCTCCTTCAGTCCTTGTGCAACTTGGCTTCATTCGGTCAATATAAGTTTGCATGTTTCATTAATCTGGTGCACCTCTTGTCATCATCTGATGGGCAGTGCTTGAGCAGTCGACACAAGTGATACTGACTGAGTGTCTGTAGCCTATGACAAACGTGATAAAAAAGTTTATGTATTTATTTATTCAGTTTTTTAAGTTCCGTCATATTCATGGGCCGGGATTCATCTGTCGTACTTTCCAAAAACACCACTTTCCAGGGTGGCGGAGAAGCGCACGTGCCTGAGTCGTAGTCAGTAGTGCCTCATGTTTTTGTAAACTTCATAGCGACCAGACCTGGCGATGCTAAATTCTTAATAAACGTTAATGAAGCGAAACTAGGTTTGTTGTAATTGTATGGATTTCCACCCTTCTTTTCCGGTTCGTGCTCAATATTACCACCACCCCTCACCCCCCCCCCCCCCCCTCACCCCACCCCCTGCCCCACCCCCTGCCCCTTCCATTACTATCCTCCGGGTCTGTTTTAGTGTCTCAGCAGTCTCTTTGTCACCATGTCTGTGTCTGTCAGTCTCTCTCTCTCTCTCTCTCTCTCTCTCTCTCTCTCTCTCTCTCAGTCTCTCTCAGTCTCTCTCTCTCTCTCTCTCTCTCTCTCTCTCTCTCTCTCTCTCTCTCTCTCTCTCTCTCTCTCTCAGTCTCTCTCTCTCAGTCTCTCTGTCAGTCAGTCTGTCTGTCTGTCTGTCTGTCTGTCTGTCTGTCTGTCTGTCTGTCTCTCTCTCTCTCTCTCTCTCTCTCTCTCTCTCTCTCTCTCTCTCTCTCTCTCTCTCTCTCTCTCTCTCTCTCTCTCTCTCTCTCTCTGTTGGTGTTGATGTGCGTGCTCAGCCTGTGTGTGTTTATGTATCCATCTATCCCCCCCCCTCTCTCTTTCCCTCCCTCCCTCTCTCTCTCTCTCCCCCCTCTCTCTCTCTCCCTCTCCTCTCTCTCTCCCTCTCTCTCTCTCTCTCTCTCTCTCTCTCTCTCTCTCTCTCTCTCTCTGTCTTTCTCTGTGTGTGTCTCCATCTCTCTGTCTCACTCTCATTTCACAACATTCTCCCATGCTTATCTCTATGTAGAATAATCACTGTTTTATTTGTGTTCAGTGCCATGACCCTTATAAACATGTTTGACATGTACCACCTTTCTACAGTTAATCTACCCATCGGAACTACCCAAATGTATGCTTGTCTGCCTGCCTGCCTGCCTGCCTGCCTGCCTACCTGCTTCCTTGCCTGCCAATGTTTTTATCCAAATCCATACATAAGTGCCTGCCTTTCTGTCAGCTTCCTCTCCTGTCTACCTATGTAACTACACCAAGCCGTCATCCTGTCTACCTTATTACTATTACAGTATTAGGCTACCCAAAAAGTTGTGGTTAAAATGTCACAAAAAAAGGTGTGTGTGTGTGTGTGTGTGTGTGTGTGGGGGTGTTAAGTAGGCCCGACATTTTCAAAATGTTAATTTAATTTTGTTTAATTTACTTTTTGGAGGGCATATTGAGACTGCACACCTATATGTGTGTGTTTTAAGAAATGTCTAATGTCTGTTTAGAGATATTTGAAACATAAAAAAAGATTTCCCTTTCACCGAAAAAGCTTTTTTACTTTAATTGCTCATAGGGAAGATGGAATAGCATGCAGTTTGTCAAAAAATTTACTTTTGATTTCTTCTTCTTCTTCTTCTTCTTCTTCTTCTTCTTCTTCTTCTTCTTCTTCTTCTTCTTCTTCTTCTTCTTCTTCTTCTTCTTCTTCTCCTTCTCCTTCTCCTTCTCCTTCTCCTTCTTCTTCTTCTTCTTCTCCCATCAGAAAAAAGTGTAGGGTCTGCAAGAAAAGATAGGGTCAGTCAGGTCATGGTAACCACAACTGTTTTTGTGTGTGTACCTTACTTGTCACCTGCATACTTATGCAGTCATAAAAATATCTACCTATTTCTACTCATCCATCCACTCACCTCCTTAACCTGTCTGCTGGCCTGCTTGCTGCCTACCTGCATCTTTCTTGTTGTAAGATAAAGCCTTAATAAATATATGTATGATCAAGATTTTTACTCGCATATTTGCTGAGGAAATAGTAAATGTTTTGTTTGGATCTGTGTTGTATTTCAAATTAGATCAATCATCTTGAGAAGGCCCTAGAGCTATGGAACTGGTTCAATGCATTATTTTCATGGATGTGAAATGACAGAGCATCCTTGCTGGCCGTCATCGGCTTTGATGTTTTTTGGGGAAAAATGCCCAGCCTGTAATGAGAGCAGGAAACTCATCCAGCTATCAGCCTGTTCAAGGACCCTGTAATACATGGACTTGTCAACTCGTTGTGTTTGGGCATGAATAAATCATCCATTACTTTCAGACTCCTCAGCACTGTAGATCAATGGGTGCAACAGAAAGATAAGCAGGCGGTTGAAGGGAGTATTGTCTCTTTCAGCATTCTCATGAATATATCAAAGCATTATCTTGCAGTGATGGGATATTTCTCTTTCAATTCAGCTGTGCTGTTCAGAAACTAATATTAATAACCTAACGTGAATCACCATGCATGACACTTTGGTAGGCCTACCAAAGTCTTACCTGCAAGACTTCCCTGGATTGTGAGATTGTGGCAGGAATTGTTTTATCTCTGGCTACTGCATCAGTTTGTATGCCTTGCACTATTTTGGTTGCCATGGTTGCTGTTAGTTATTTTGTCCTTTTGTTGACATTTACAAACTGATCAGTTATGGTGCATTTTAAGAGTGGCACTCTTGTGCTAAAGCTAGACGTGATGCTGACAATTATATGTGTAGATCATCATCATGGAATAACTTATGGGTGGAGATTTGCTGGAGATCTGAAAGCCTGCCTTTGAAAGCTGTAGGTTTTTGTTCAGCTCAGAAAGTGTGCCCAGTGCTGGCAAAGATGTTGCTGGAAAGATAAACGTACTGGCATGCACTCTTGAGCCTTTTTTGCTTACATTTGACCATGAAGAAGCAAGGCAGTACATGACATTTATCAAACTGACTGACCTGTTTATGGTTTCATGCCTGCACTTTATGCAATTTGGGCATGTAATACATTCTGTCAAACATGCAGATTGAATTGCAGCTGTTGCCATAAGGAGACATTGAAGCATGTGAAGAGATGGTTTCACAGTTCACATTCCATTGCACTCCCATCATAAGCAGTACACAGAGTTCTCATTTGTGTATGCCGCATGAATGGTTGGTGTGAAGTGATAGGCCCTGTGAGACTCTGTTCCTGATTCAGGTGGCTGCTGCGGTGACCATCATGCTTGTGCTAGAAATAGGACTAGTGACAAGGCCATGCATCATGTCACAGGCTGCTTGCTATGTATGTAGTGGAGTGACCATGATTCATGTGTGGAGGCCAGCTTTGTTACCCTACACCTCCTCAGCACACTTCCTTTCCAGTTAGCTGTGATTATGGTCTGGTAGTGCAGATGTACCTGCTGTGATGAGTTCTGGTATCTAGTGTCACTGCTGCTGTGTGAGAACATAATGAATGAGCACATTGACCAGTCTGTAACAACTTCTCCATGGGTAGTTTGTGAAGAGGTCTGGCTCTCAGTGGGCTTAGAAGTCCGGCTTTATCTTGATGGCTGCTGATCCACCTTCTACTCCTTTCCTCAAATTTGGTCCATCCATCCATCCATCCATCCATCCATCCATCCATCCATCCATCCATCCATCCATCCATCCATCCATCCATCCATCCATCCTTCCATCCTTCCATCCTTCCATCCTTCCATCCATCCATCCATCCATCCATCCATCCATCCATCCATCCATCCATCCCCTCCTCTCTCTCTCCTTATCCCTTTCTGTCAGTGAGCAGAATTGTAAGGAATCAGTATATCAATAAATATCTGTTCCTCAATTTTAGTACTTTAAAACTCTTGTCATTTTTCTTCCTCACTCTGTGGTCCCTCCATTTCTGTTTACCCAACTGTCCATCTGCATCCATAACATGCAGTAATTAAAAAAAAGTATTGTTTTCACCTCCAGTGTCAAATGTTCTGTCGTCCCTGATGACTCGTGGTGTATTGCCTGAGTTTTCTATTTTGTCGTATTTCATTTCAGTAGTTTTTTTTCCTATCTGCCATCACTATGATGATTTTCTGCACCAGATTCATTGTCTTTCTGACCTTTCATTTTATACTTATGTCTCTTGATCAAACATTGCTCTTTGGAATTTATCCTATCAAGTAACATGACATTTGTAAAATGTAAAGTGGATGCGTTTTGATGTTTGCAAAAGACAGATGGTAAATTATATAATTATGTTGCAATACAGCAAATGTGAGATGAGAAAGTGTTTAAATCATGTGAGTCAGTTATTAGAGCTATAGTATAACTGTGATTAATGAGGAAACAAAGAAACCCAGTTTTGATCCTGTATATATATCAGAAGTGTGTATGGATAAAATGCTTCGCCATGACCTTTGCAATGAGAAAATACCCACCTATATCTCTACCAGGCTGGAGAACCCTCCAAGAATCTGCTAAATTCCAAGAAAATGTATTTGATTTTTTAGGGGGGAAAAACAAGCTGTTTCAAGGGGACAAAAAAATCTAAGCCAATGAAAATCACTCAACAAAAACAAGTTTTGTCTCTTGTTACTCCCCGTTTTACTTGCATAGGCTGAGCTGAATAGTGCAGTGGAGAAATGTCTGCCTTCATAAGTGAGGTGGAGAAATGTCTGCCTCTGTGAGTAAGCTAGAGCTATATATGTACAGCATAAAAACACATAATGGAGAATCATGTTAATTGTAGTGGAACAACTACTGGAACTAGGGTTCACCTTCGTCACATGAGATGTCTTCTATAGTTCTAACAAAATCTGTACCATGAAAACAAGCATTTGGAATGGGACTCACATTTTTTTAATCAAAGTGCTAAAATCACAGGAGGTCTTCTAACAAGTCAGAGCCACAAGAACATTAAACCAAGACACTACAGTAAGGACAAGAAAGTGAAGGAAAAGACTTGTTTCACATAATGGAGAATCAATATGATAGTAGTTGAACAGCTGAGGCTTACAGACTCTTTCTTCACATGATCTGTCTTCAAACAACTCTGTGCCACAATAACAATCCTTTGTAATGAAACCTAATTTTTTTTTTTAATCGAAGTGCTTCACTGAAGCTGTCTTTTGACAGCTGAGAACTGCAATAACATTCACCTGCAGTGTCCAAGAAAGTGTGAAACAGTGTTTTATGTTGGCTTGTTTTCTGTGCTGCATGGTAATTTACCCATCATGAAAGACCACAAAGGGATCTTAGAAAATGTTCAAATTCAGTTTTGGGGTGGGGGTGGGGTGCTTTGCCCTCGTGACCCCCCTACTGGAGCCCACCAGGGTTTAACTTAAAGTTAAAGCAGCCCCTGGGCCCTAGTCTTTTTCAGAGTCCATTGTAATCCAGCTGTTTAGACATGTATAGGAAATGTGTACATTGTGCTGAGGAAAATACAATTGCAGCTACAATCCTTGTGTTTGAAAGACCTGTGCGGTGAGAGACCACTCCTGGAAGCATTGTGTATTATGCATGTAGGATGCTGGATTGCTCTGGTATGGTTCTATGTATTGGAAGTTTGTGCTGCAAGGAGGTGCCCAAACCTTAGTCTGTGGAACCAGACGTGTCAGTGTTGATGTCAACTATAATAAGAAGTAGTGAACCTAGAATCTATGTTTAGGGCAGTGTGGAGCCAGAGGTCTGTGGGGTGAGAAATCCATGAAGCTGCTTCATATCTGATTGATGAAGATGGATCTGACCTGCCCTCACAAGTCACTTGCCCAACATGTGTAGTATGCAGAGTGGTCCTAACTTGCACCTATAGATGTGTATACATGCATGTTGGATAGGCCAAGCTTTTGATAGGAGAATGGGGGTGGGGTTAGATAGATACAGAGAGAGAGAGAGAGAGAGAGAGAGAGAGACAGACAGACAGACAGACGGAGAGAGTGAGACGAGAGAGAGAGACACACACACACAGAGAAGAGAGAGAGAGAGAGAGAGAGAGAGAGAGAGAGAGAGAGAGAGACAGACAGACAGACAGACAGACAGACAGACAGACAGACAGACAGACGGAGAGAGTGAGACAAGAGAGAGAGAGAGACACACACACAGAGAAGAGAGAGAGAGAGAGAGAGAGAGAGAGAGAGAGAGAGAGAGAGAGAGAGAGAGAGAGAGAGAGAGAGAGAGAGAGAGAGAGACTGGGGGTGGGGTGTGGGGGGGATGGACTGTTGGGCTAGATGTAGATAGAAGTAAATGTTGCCCAGACAACATTTTTCTCACATAATGATGAAACAACACATTCAAAGCAGTTTGAAAAGAAGGGGAGGGGATGGGGGGTGGGGAAAGAATATGACAAGCCTTTGTCCATTTGCATTTGTGCAGTTGGTGAAAAGGTTGAGATTATACAGAGAGCATATTGTAAGTTTTTCCCCCAAATGATCTTTGTTTGTCCCAACGAGTGTGTTTCAGTCTTTTTGTCACACTCTGTGTGTGTGTGAATGTGGTTTATCTTTGCTTCATATTTTTGTGTCTGTCTTTTCATAAGTCTTTGTCTTTCTTTGAGTTGTTGTCTGTCTATCAGTGTGAAATGTGCTCATGTATGTCATTTTGTCATCTTTCAAAATCTGCTTGTCTTTGTCCATCCATCTCAGAATGAGTGTGTATTTGCCGCCTGCCTACCAGTCCCTCAGCCTGAAATTGTGTATTTATCTGTGTGTTTATCTGTGTGTTTATCTTTTTGTCTCTGCAAGTCTGTCATTGTGTGAGTGTGTGTGTGTGTGTGTGTGTGTGTGTGTGTGTGTGTGTGTGTGTGTGTGTGTGTGTGTGCGTGTGTGTGTGTGTGTGTGTTGGTGTGTGTGTGTGTGTGTGTGTGTGTGTGTGTGTGTGTGTGTGTGTGTGTGTGTGTGTGTGTGTGTGTGTGTGTTGGTGTGTGTGTGTATGTGAGGAGGGTATTTCAGTTGGAAGCTCACATTTCAGTTATGAGGTAGGATTGCTGGGTTCTTTGCAAGGGCTACTATTTGTAAAGGTCATATTTCAGGAAAGTGAAATGGGTTGGGGGTGGGAATGGGTTGGTGGGGGTAACCATGGCACACAAACAACTTGCTTCCTGTATTTTTTTCAAGGCCAGGCAGTGTACATATTATTGTACACTGTATTGCAGGGTTCAATGCAGAAAAGCTCCCTATTGCTGATGTCATCCAAGGAAATGAGTTGAACTGCATGTGGCAGGATGTTCTTCTCGAATATATGAATTAAAATGAATTGGCAAGACATCAGTGTCTAGTAGATTGAAAGACCCACCCCACATACTGACCATCATAATTTTAATTTAAATTGAGTAGTGTCTGAATAAGGTATTTTTGTCATCAGATTTATACCTTTAAAGTTACATGGATTTCAGAGAATACAACTTGCTGCTTATGAATATCTAACTTTTTTCTTTAAATGAAATCAGTCCCTGTCCTCCAAGGATTGAGCATTAAGAAAAGGTCTGGGCCCGTATTCACAACGGCGATTTATCTTTTTAACACTCGATTTATTCCCTAGCCCCGCGTTATCTTGATCGGTTAGATAAGGTACGCTCGTCAGAGGATCCTAGGTTGCGCTTTGCTATATATATACTGGTTTGCAGCCGAGGGAGAGCGGAACAGGCAGTTAGACTCGTCTGAGTTTAGAGATAAATCGGAGTTAAAATAAATCGCCGATAAATCGCCGTTGTGAATACGGGCTCTGGTCTGTTCAGGTCATTTTAAACAGTGGTAGTGGGTAGGAGGTCAGCTTTGGCTACAGACTTACATCCATGTTTCCCTCCAAATATTGGTTTGAGTTACTGTTAGTCTTCCTCAAGTGCATGGGTACTACAGGTAGGATTTAAGGTGCACCAATAGGTAGGGTTGGTGCCTAGACTCCAGCTGAGACCATTGTACCTGCATGCAGGATATGCAGATAAACTACAATTAGCTATTGGAGAGACTGTTTGCACTTTTACATCGTGATCATATTTGGCATTATAAGTTGGATAAAAGCTAGGACCACATGAAAAGCTTCAGATAGCCTACACATTGTATTACAGATAGGGCTCCAGGTAGTGCATACAGTGAACACTGGATTAAACTTCAGATAAGACTACAGGTAAAACAATGATGGGACCACAAATGAGACTGGAGATAGTCTGACTGAGGGCATCAGACATGACTTAATGCAGGACCTCTGACTTCAAATAAAAAATGAATGCAGGACTTCGGGTGAGACTGCAGATAGAAAAAAATTTCAGACCAAGTGATACTTTAGGCATGACTTCAGGTGGGACTGCTAACATGGGCTACAAGTGGGACTAAACTATTGGGACTGCTAATGGGGACTGCAATGGGGTTTCAGGCGGGTCCACAGATGGAATGACTGTTATGGGCTACACGTGGAACTTCTGGCGGGACTACTGAAGGGATTTTTGACATGGGCTACAAGTGGTACTTTTGAATGAATTACTGACATGGTGGGATTTGACATGGGCTACAAGTGGGACTTAAGTAGGGACTGAAGGGACTGGTGATATGGGCTACAAGTGGGACTTAAGGAGGAACTGAAGGGACTACTAACATGGGCTACATGTGGGACTTCAGTAGGGACTGAAGGGACTTCTGACATGGGCTACATGTAGGGCTTCAGTAGGGACTGAGGGACTACTGACATGGGCTACAAGTGAGACTTCAGACGGACTGAGGAACTACTGACATGGGCTACAAGTGAGACTTCAGTAGGGACTGAAGGGACTTCTGACATGGGCTACATGTAGGGCTTCAGTAGGGACTGAGGGACTACTGACATGGGCTACAAGTGAGACTTCAGTAGGGACTGAAGGGACTTCTGACATGGGCTACATGTAGGGCTTCAGTAGGGACGGAGGGACTACTGACATGGGCTACAAGTGAGACTTCAGTAGGGACTGAGGGACTACTGACATGGGCTACATGTAGGGCTTCAGTAGGGACGGAGGGACTACTGACATGGGCTACAAGTGAGACTTCAGTAGGGACTGAAGGGACTTCTGACATGGGCTACATGCAGGGCTTCAGTAGGGACTGAGGGACTACTGACATGGGCTACAAGTGAGACTTCAGTAGGGACTGAAGGGACTTCTGACATGGGCTACATGTAGGGCTTCAGTAGGGACGGAGGGACTACTGACATGGGCTACAAGTGAGACTTCAGTAGGGACTGAGGGACTACTGACATGGGCTACATGTAGGGCTTCAGTAGGGACTGAGGGACTACTGACATAGGCTACAAGTGAGACTTCAGTAGGGACGGAGGGACTACTGGCATGGGCTACATGTAGGGCTTCAGTAGGGACTGAGGGACTACTGACATGGGCTACAAGTGAGACTTCAGTAGGGACGGAGGGACTACTGACATGGGCTACAAGTGGGACTTCAGTAGGGACTGAAGGACTACTGACATGGGCTACAAGTGAGACTTCAGATGGACTGAAGGGACTTCTGACATGGGCTACAAGTGGGACTTCAGTAGGGACTGAAGGACTACTGACATGGGCTACAAGTGAGACTTCAGATGGACTGAAGGGACTACTGACATGGGCTACATGTAGGGCTTCAGTAGGGACTGAAGGGACTACTGACATGGGCTACAAGTGGGACTTCAGTAGGGACTGAGGTACTACTGACATGGGCTACATGTAGGGCTTCAGTAGGGACGGAGGGACTACTGACATGGGCTACATGTAGGGCTTCAGTAGGGACTGAGGGACTACTGACATGGGCTACAAGTGAGACTTGAGTAGGGACGGAGGGACTACTGACATGGGCTACAAGTGGGACTTCAGTAGGGACTGAAGGACTACTGACATGGGCTACAAGTGAGACTTCAGATGGACTGAAGGGACTACTGACATGGGCTACATGTAGGGCTTCAGATGGACTGAAGGGACTACTGACATGGGCTACATGTAGGGCTTCAGATGGACTGAAGGGACTTCTGACATGGGCTACATGTAGGGCTTCAGACGGACTGAAGGGACTACTGACATGGGCTACATGTAGGGCTTCAGACGGACTGAAGGGACTACTGACATGGGCTACATGTAGGACTTCAGATGTACTGAAGGGACTACTGACATGGGCTACATGTAGGGCTTCAGATGGACTGAAGGGACTACTAACATGGGCTACATGTGGGACTTCAGTAGGGACGGAGGAACTACTGACATGGGCTACAAGTGGGACTTCAGTAGGGACTGAAGGGACTACTGACATGGGCTACATGTAGGGCTTCAGATGGACTGAAGGGACTACTAACATGGGCTACATGTGGGACTTCAGTAGGGACGGAGGAACTACTGACATGGGCTACAAGTGGGACTTCAGTAGGGACTGAAGGGACTACTGACATGGGCTACAAGTGAGACTTCAGTAGGGACTGAAGGGACTTCTGACATGGGCTACATGTAGGGCTTCAGTAGGGACTGAGGGACTACTGACATGGGCTACAAGTGAGACTTCAGACGGACTGAAGGGACTACTGACATGGGCTACATGTAGGGCTTCAGTAGGGACTGAAGGGACTTCTGACATGGGCTACATGCAGGGCTTCAGTAGGGACTGAGGGACTACTGACATGGGCTACAAGTGAGACTTCAGTAGGGACTGAAGGGACTTCTGACATGGGCTACATGTAGGGCTTCGGTAGGGACTGAGGGACTACTGACATGGGCTACAAGTGAGACTTCAGTAGGGACTGAAGGGACTACTGACATTGGCTACATGTAGGGCTTCAGTAGGGACGGAGGTACTACTGACATGGGCTACATGTAGGGCTTCAGTAGGGACTGAGTGACTACTGACATGGGCTA
>JAWQFJ010002517.1:237500-250000 GCA_034096865.1 Theodoxus fluviatilis | reverse complement strand
CGCAGAGAAATGAATTAGCTGATAAAAAGATGGTTTGAGTCAAGAAGGAATGAATTAGGCAGTTGAGGTATTTTTGTCTGTCTTCCACTGGGCAGTTTTAGTACATTGTCTGTCTCTTGTCCAGTGGTCAGGTTGCCTGCCTTGAGGCTAGTGGTCAGGTTGCCTGCCTGGAGGCTAGTGGTCAGGTTGCCTGCCTTGAGGCTAGTGGTCAGGTTGCCTGCCTGGAGGCTAGTGGTCAGGTTGCCTGCCTTGAGGCTAGTGGTCAGGTTGCCTGCCTGGAGGCTAGTGGTCAGGTTGCCTGCCTGGAGGCTAGCTGATGAAATGTTCAGTGCAGCAAGGATCCTAGAGTTGCATCCTTGGGCAAGGTGTGCCGCCCACTCTGCCTTCTACCAAGGAGTAAAACTGGGCACCAGGAGCTTCGAAGTGGCAACCAGGGGGGAAAGTCCCTATAATGAATTCTCTGAGCTAAAATGAAGCTTCATCATCATCATTATCATCATCATCATCATCATCATCATCATCATCATCATCATCATCATCATCATCATCATCATCATCATCATCATCATCATCATCACTTCCAAAAAAGAGAAAGAAAACAAAAAACAAGATGACTTTCTGTGTTTGTACTTCTTAGAATATTTCATGCCTTTCGGCAACTTCTTCAGCAAAGAATAAAATAGCGTCAAGATGACGTATAAGAATTACGTGTGCTATGACGTAAGACATTCTTATAGTCTTGGATGTCCTGGCTGACCAATTACCAAGATAGTCCCCAAAAATGAGCACATATAAGTCCAAGAACTCTAGAGAAAGAAACAGCATATCACACACGTGTATACACACACACACACACACACACGCAAATACACACACCCACACGTACACACACACACACACAAACCCACACACCTCCACACACACACACACACACACACACACACACACACACACACACACACACACACACACACACACCTCCACACACACAGTACACACATCCAGACCATCGGATCACCCCCGAAAGCCGACAAGCGTAACCTCTGAACATCCAAACCTCATCATCATCATCATCATCATCATCATCATCATTATCATCATCATCTCTCTGTTGGTTGACAATGTTTTGTTTCTTGGCTTTGGAATCCTACATTTGTTCTGGGAAATCCAGAGTTTTCAGAGGATGTGGGCCCTGCCAAGGATGGCAGCTTTTAGAAGAGGTGCTGCTTTGTGCCTGCCTAGCACTTTATCTGAGTGAACTGGAAGTTCGGTTTGCTACTTCCCAGCACCCACATGGCTACAGGGATCACCTGTGCTTTTACATTCCACAACTTCTGTATTTCCAGTCTGAGGTCTTGATACTTTTTGATCTTCTCATATTATTTGGTGTTGATGTTATTCTCATTTGGGATTGCTGAGTCAGTGATGTTGACAGCTTTGTCCTTTTTATCCAGAACAGCCATGTACATGTATGTATAACTACAACTCTGTGCTCCTCCTCCTGTGCCTGCTCCTGCCTATGGTATACAGTGGAGACTGCTTTGTCCTTTTTATCCAGAACAGCCATGTACATGTATGTATAACTACAACTCTGTTCTCCTCCTCCTGTGCCTGCTCCTGCCTATGGTATACAGTGGAGACTGCAAAACACTGCTGAGCATGATGGAATGCATGCAGCTGTTTGCTAATTCTTACTGATTTGCATACTGCCTGGCAGGCCATGCCCAAATGAGTTGCTCAAGGCAAATCTCCATTAAATATGACCTAAATATTTGTAACGTCTTTGATAATGAACTACCTCATCAGGTCAGCAAGGAAGGTGGATCTTTTGAAGTGAGAGAGAGAGAGAGAGAGAGAGAGAGAGAGAGAGAGAGAGAGAGAGAGAGAGAGAGAGAGAGAGAGAGAGAGAGAGAGAGAGAGAGAGACACAGAGACAGAGACAGAGAGTGTGTGTATGAAATTTATGTTTTTGCATGTGAAATCCTCCATTATTTTCGTTCACCTCTGATATATAGTTTTCCTCTTCATTTCTATGAAGGAGAGAATGTTGTTTGGGGAGATGGGTGGGTGGGATGAGCTGAGGCTGCTCCAGGATAGGTAAACATAAACTGGATTGACATGTACTTGGCAGGTAGGAGGAGGAAAAAGGATAAATCAGAGGAATGCAAATAAGGAAGTTGGACCAAATTTGCATGGATGAAGATGGATTTATCTTTTGGATGAGTTTATTTGGTATAAAGCATCAACATTTTTTCCTCCCCAAAAGTATAATAATAACCTACTTTTCCTTTCCTAAAGCTGAAATAGACATGATCCCAAAAGGCATTTTTCAGTGAGTGGAGAAAGTATCCAATCAGCCTGGGCATGGTGAAGATAAGCCTACATATGGTTGCACTGGAAACATGGACACAACCACAGGCCTATACCCACCCCACCCCAGGCCAATTGGACTCCTCTGCAAGGGAAAAATTGACCTTTGGACAGCAGCTGCATCTGCTCTTGGAAGGAAAAGAGTTGAATTCAAATTGTCACACCAGAGGTAGACTTCTCCACCTGGTGTCGGTGTTTATGCTCGTCAATCCACCATGATAAATGACTACATGACAATCGACAACTTTTATTACCCAAAACAGCATTCTTATACACTCCACACACGAATGTACAATTACAAAGGATCACAACACATGCAAATTAAGAAAAGTGAATTTAATTACATTTAACACAATACGACCTGACACTAATGCAAAGAAAGCGAACTAACACAAACCCGCGTAAGCAAGCCGGTCTACGCACCTCTACACAACAAATACCAAAGACGATAACCCAATCAGGGAAAGCTCTCTTGGCAATCACAACTCATACACACAAAAGACCCGAAAACACCGACAAAACCCCGGCAATCTCACATGCTCCGACAACCCCCCCTCACATCAACAACGGGTGCCAACTCCTGTATTCATACACACAAAAGACCCGAAAACAACAAAACCCCGGGAATCTCACAGACTCCGACAAACCCCCTCTCACGCCAACAACAGGCACCAACTCCGGTAATCCTACACCCAATAGACCCGAAAACCCCAACAAAACCCCGGCAATCTCACAGACTCCGACAAACCCCCCTCACACGCCAACAACAGGTGCCAACTCCTGTAACCCTCGCCCAACATCGGTATCTCCAACCAATTCCAAATGACGGACTGCACCTTGCCTATGGCCAACACTCATATGCTCCTCTTCCCCTCAGACTCCCCCATCAAGCACAGAAATCCACCAACCTTTCTCCAAGCTCAAAATCACCTACTTCTACTCCCATCAAATCCCTGCTTAAATACTTTATGAGTGTTCACATTACCATGCAAATGGCCCCCAACTGACCATCCTTGCACGGGATAAACACCAAACACGAAATTCCACGTGTATCACCCATAATATTGCATGAAAAACCGCACTATGCATGAAAACAAGTCAAAGCAGGCGGAGCGCACTAGGCAACCGTGAAAAGCTAACTTCGCACTAATAATTTAAAGGCCATGTTACACAAGTCGTGACACACATTGTGTTCTTCTTTTCATGGAATTATCTTTGGTGATGTATGTTAGGCCAGGGAATGAAACAAAAGAAAATGCAATTTTGATATTAAGCACAAAATGTGTAAATGACATTTTGACCTTTACTGTGCCATTACTCTAGGTTCTCAGTTTTCTGTGATCAAGAAATAAGCTGGCAGAGCATTTTGCTGGCTGCCTCACCATTACAAAAGATCTCATTTGAGGTGTGAGACATGCCTACTCATCTCTCTGTGGAGACCTCCTTCTCAAGAATTCCATTCCAGTATGGATTTCTGCTATGATAATGCAAGCTGCACAGTAATGTGAAGTGTGTTGGTCTATTACTGCTTCTTCTCTCTGGAGCCAGCTAGAAGTTGCAGCAGACTTGCTCTTGGAAAGAACAGGGGACCATCATTCCAGAATGTCATTCTTACTTTTGAACCCAGCATGAAGTGCTACACCTTTTTTTTCCATTTTTGATATTTTGCAGCTCACTTTCGCTCCTTGCAACTGTGTCCCACACAGTATTTTGGAAAAGTATATTTGATGAGTAATACATGTATATGCACCAAGGGGAAGATCTGACTGTGATCCCATGACTGATTATTACTTTGAGTGTTGAATCAGGAGGTAAATCCTTATTTGTACCTGCACTGAATTCAGTCTGAACTCATCAGATCAAGGCAGGATCATCATCATCATCATCCTCCTGTCAGTACAAGGTTAAAATAATAGACCCACCATGTCTCCATACACAATTCATAAGAGGAGAATAAATAGGAACATCTTGATTTGATTTGCACTTACTTGGAATTATTCTGATGATTTTCATGCTTAATGGCCTTACATAGCCTACTGTGGCGAGACAACGTTTTTTCATGCCTTGTGGTTATTAGTATTATTAGAAATGTTTACTATGCGTCTGCTGAGCCGTAGCCTTAGAGGTTTTTTCATTGCCCTGAGCCGGTGTCAGTACAGAATTGACCCCTGTGCATGTGAATAACTTGAAAGCGTTACCAGTGTAGTGGACTTCACTGGCGTTTTAGCGCTGACCAACCAGTGAATTTCAACTTGTGAATTGACCAGTCAGAGTGGGGTGGGATGGACAGTAGTGATTGGACTGGCTGGACTTGGTGACGTCAGCGAAGTTATTTAAACAAGTGTCGCCGGATGCTCGAGGCGTCATAACATTTATTTTCAGCAAAAGCAGTGTCCGTGAAGATGCTGGCGCCCTGCTTGTTAGGTTTATACTTGGCGGTGGCCATATAGAGAAACGTAGAATGGGAATAGTAAGAAACCTCAGCCGGCCCGGAGCCAGTTGGAAGCGAACCCCTCTGCCAGGGGGTGGTGGAATGTTGAACAGCCAGCTTGCCTGCCAGCCAGCTTGCCTGCTTTGCTAAAGTGTGGTGGCCTGTCTTGTTGGAGAGCAGACCGACTCCTTTCCGAGGAAGAAGAAGAAGAAGACGTAGGAGCCAGTTCCCTCGACACGACGCAGAAGAAGAAGGAATGCCAGAGAGAGAGAGAGAATGAAAGAATGCCAAGTTTCAGCTGTTTCATCGACTGTGGTGATTTCCCTCCAGGGTCACCGGCTGCAATGTCGGTGCACTCAGACCCCCTCCCCCCAATTCCAACCCCGGTGCTAACGCGGTGAGCGTGGGGTTTAGGTCCGTGCTTCTCCACCTGCACGTTTTTCATCGAAAGGGTCAGATAAGTACATTTAGTTAATTACCTCGGCTCGGGCAGACATCTTTCTTTTCATTGTTTTCTTTTTACTTGTCTCGCTTCAAATTGCTGAACTGAATTGATTGTTTTCTACTTGCATTCTATGCATTTATTGTAGCGTTTGTCGCTCAGTCACCATTCACTGGTAAATGCATTCATGAAAATTAAACTACTTCCTTTGAATTGATACCGTTTTTGCCATTACTTCATTTAGACAATTACCATCTAGCGTGTGAATGGAGGAATGAAGGTGCGTGCTTTGGTTCTTCCCCTAGACATTTAAACGAGTTAATTTGATCAAAGAACAAGTACGTCACATTTGGGGGCTTCGTCTCGGGATAATTTGAACGAAATGCAAAAGTAAAGTAAATCTGAATTCATGTTTTACAGTTAAGTCTGGAGTATCTGTACCTTGAGCGAGAGTGTTGTGACATGACCTGACCTGCCATTTCTGTTTTTGATTCACCTTGTTGCTCACATGCCTTGCTGCACTGTGTGACCTTGTTTTGACTAGCTGGAAAGCGTGCAGTTACTGCTGTTCGAAGTTTTGCTGAGTTCGTTAGTGTGTGAAGCTAGCAAATCTTTACGATGGGTGAAGTAGTATTGCCGTCAATTGAGTTGATCTGCTTGTTGAAAGGGAGAACTTTGAAGTTTGTGATAAAGGAGTTAGGTTTGAGTGCAAGCGAGGGGGCTACTGAAGGTGAATTGCGAGAGATCTTGTTCAAGTTCAGAAGAACAGTGATAACGGAGAAATGGGAGGCGGAGCAGAGGGAGAAAGATGCAGAGCGGAAGGAGAAGAGGAGGCGGCATGAATTGGAGATAGAGGCAGAGAGAGAAAGAGACAGGGAGGATGCAGAGAAAGAGAGAGAGAGGGAGAAGTATGAGGCAGAGAGAGAGAGGGAGGCTGAAGAAGCGGAGAGAAAGAGAAAACTGGAGGTTGAACAGATAAGGGAGGAGATAAAGGCAGCCAGAGGGAGGATAAAGGCATATAAAGACAAAAAGTTGGAGCAGAAGAAGAGAGAGAGAGCTAGGAGGGTTGCAGAGAGAGCCAGGGAGGCTGCTGAGAAGTATGAGAGGGAGAGACAGGAGGCAGAGAGAGAGAAAGCCAGGGAGGCTGCGGCGAGAGAAGCTGTGGAGAGAGAGAGACGGGAAAAACGGGAGAAGGGGAAAGCAAAGCGCGCTAATCCCTATGAGACTCGTGGAAAATTGTGTGTGGGGAGGCAGGAGGTGTCGGTCACTGTGCTCCGTAGTACAGCCTCAGAGATTACAGTGGTGCGGTCTGCTGTTCTTGCAGACTGGGAAGGTTCAGACACTGGGAAGAGAGTTCTGGGGACATGTTGTGGTAGTGGAATTGTGTTGTCATGTGTTGACGGTAGAAGTTTTCCTATTCCCCTACATGAGGTACGACTGAGCACGGAAGAGTATTGTGGTCACGCAGTAGTTGGCGTGTTGAAGCAGATGGCTCCCTCATGGGTGGATGTGATATTGGGAAATGACTTGGCCGACCGGGAGGTGGTGGTCAGATCTGAGGAGAGTATCGAATGCTTTGGTTGTGGAAGGATGGGACACCGGAGGCGTGACTGTCCAGTCCGAAGTAGTGGATGGAGGAAGGAAGAACGATGTGTGAGCCAGTCTCGTAGGAATATCAGGTGTTTCCGGTGTAGGAAAATAGGGCACGTGGCGCGTGATTGTGGAATGTCCAGCATTGGGGATAGAGTTGTGTTGTCTGGCATTGGCGATGCGAGTCGGTGTGAGGAGAGGCAGTGTGAGGAGGTTGTTGTTGCTGAGGAGGTTGTTGTTGCTGAGGAGGTTGTTGTTGCTGAGGAGGTTGTTGTTGCTGAGGAGGTTGTTGTTGCTGAGGAGGTTGTTGTTGCTGAGGAGGTTGTTGTTGCTGAGGAGGTTGTTGTTGCTGAGGAGGTTGTTGTTGCTGAGGAGGTTGTTGTTGCTGAGGAGGTTGTTGTTGCTGAGGAGGTTGTTGTTGCTGAGGAGGTTGTTGCTGAGGAGAGTCGGTGTGAGGAGGTTGTTGCTGAGGAGAGTCAGTGTGAGGAGGTTGCTGTTGCTGAGGAGAGTGGGGTGTTGATGTGTTCCACCCGGAAGAAGAGGGAGAAGTTGAAGGATGGGACTGAGAGTGGGGTGTTGATGTGTTCCACCCGGCGGAAGGAGAAGTGTGCGGAAGTTGAGCATGAGTCTTGTGGGAAGACTGGTGTGGAGTTGGAGGATGTGGGAGAGGAAGGAATGGAGATGGGAGAGGTTGCATGTGGTGGTGTGAGTCTCGGAGAGGCGAAACACAGGGAGAGGAAATGGTTTGACTGGAGGAAGAGGAAAAAAGGCTAAATTTAGAGAGAGGAATGACTGGGTGTGAGAGTGAGAAAGAGTTGATGTGTTTGGCTGTTTATTGGAGTGTGCTGTGCAGAGAAGAATGTGATGGGTGGAGTGTGAGAGTTTTGTGGGCCAGTGTGATGGTCAGGTGGTTGTGTGGTGCGATGGTTTTTGAGTTTAGTATAGACCACGTAACCCGGGGTCCCCTGTTGTTTGAGAGTTTTGACTGTTTGAATTGTGACTTGTGAAAAATGTCATGTCTATAACATTTTTCTCATTGTGGTAGGGAGGTGTGGCGAGACAACGTTTTTTCATGCCTTGTGGTTATTAGTATTATTAGAAATGTTTACTATGCGTCTGCTGAGCCGTAGCCTTAGAGGTTTTTTCATTGCCCTGAGCCGGTGTCAGTACAGAATTGACCCCTGTGCATGTGAATAACTTGAAAGCGTTACCAGTGTAGTGGACTTCACTGGCGTTTTAGCGCTGACCAACCAGTGAATTTCAACTTGTGAATTGACCAGTCAGAGTGGGGTGGGATGGACAGTAGTGATTGGACTGGCTGGACTTGGTGACGTCAGCGAAGTTATTTAAACAAGTGTCGCCGGATGCTCGAGGCGTCATAACATTTATTTTCAGCAAAAGCAGTGTCCGTGAAGATGCTGGCGCCCTGCTTGTTAGGTTTATACTTGGCGGTGGCCATATAGAGAAACGTAGAATGGGAATAGTAAGAAACCTCAGCCGGCCCGGAGCCAGTTGGAAGCGAACCCCTCTGCCAGGGGGTGGTGGAATGTTGAACAGCCAGCTTGCCTGCCAGCCAGCTTGCCTGCTTTGCTAAAGTGTGGTGGCCTGTCTTGTTGGAGAGCAGACCGACTCCTTTCCGAGGAAGAAGAAGAAGAAGACGTAGGAGCCAGTTCCCTCGACACGACGCAGAAGAAGAAGGAATGCCAGAGAGAGAGAGAGAATGAAAGAATGCCAAGTTTCAGCTGTTTCATCGACTGTGGTGATTTCCCTCCAGGGTCACCGGCTGCAATGTCGGTGCACTCAGACCCCCTCCCCCCAATTCCAACCCCGGTGCTAACGCGGTGAGCGTGGGGTTTAGGTCCGTGCTTCTCCACCTGCACGTTTTTCATCGAAAGGGTCAGATAAGTACATTTAGTTAATTACCTCGGCTCGGGCAGACATCTTTCTTTTCATTGTTTTCTTTTTACTTGTCTCGCTTCAAATTGCTGAACTGAATTGATTGTTTTCTACTTGCATTCTATGCATTTATTGTAGCGTTTGTCGCTCAGTCACCATTCACTGGTAAATGCATTCATGAAAATTAAACTACTTCCTTTGAATTGATACCGTTTTTGCCATTACTTCATTTAGACAATTACCATCTAGCGTGTGAATGGAGGAATGAAGGTGCGTGCTTTGGTTCTTCCCCTAGACATTTAAACGAGTTAATTTGATCAAAGAACAAGTACGTCACACCTACACAAGCTGATATGCTGTAAGGCTCCATCCATCCAGCAGCAGCAGCAAGAGCAGCATCTTCTTCTTCTTCTTCTTCTTCTTTTTCTTTCTTCTTCTTCTTTCTTCTTCTTCTTTGTTCTTTGTTCTTTCTTCTTCTTCTTCTTCTTCTTCTTCTTCTTCTTCTTCTTCTTCTTCTTCTTCTTCTTCTTCTTCTTCTTCTTCTTCTTCTTCTTCTTCTTCTTCTTCTTCTTCTTCTTCTTCTTCTTCTTCTTCTTTTTTCTTCTTTTTCCTTCTCTGTCTTCTGTTTCCTCCTCTGTCTTTTTTCTTTTTCCTTCTCCGTCTTCATTTCTCTTCTTTCTTCTTCATATTTTTATTTTTCTTTCTTCTTTTTCATTTTCTTCTTCTTCCTTCCTTTCTCTTCTTCTTGTTCTTCCCTTTTCTTCATTTTCTTCTTTCTCCCTCTCTGTCTTTTTCATTTCTCTTCTTCTTCTTCTTCTTCTTCTTCTTCTTCTTCTTCTTCTTCTTCTTCTTCTTCTTCTTCTTCTTCTTCTTCTTCTTCTTCTTCAGTTTTGAACGCTACTTTTTGTTATTGAAATGCTTCATCTGTGCATATTGATGTTGTGCCATGGAGCTTACAAATGTTATTCCTCTGTGTGATTTCTTAAGATGAGTATGCACCTGAACAAATGTGACCCCTTGCCTCAAAATGAGACATGGCACCTTTGGCAGATTTTGTGCTGTTTATTTGATTTAATAGTAGTGATATTAAGCTTTGTATTGATGCAGAAATTATTAAAGGCAGATGAAAATTGGGTGAGATATGCTTGACTAAACACTCTTTAAGGGAGAACGACCATAAACAATGGAATGCCATTCTAAATCTTTTGCTAGGTGGTAGTTGAAATAATGCAAGTAAGCATAAATAAGTGTTGATTTCTGTAGATGGCAACTGAGTATAGCACTAAAGAATACATGAAGAACTCAAATACATAAAAATCTCAACATTGATGGAGCTAACCCCTACCCATGTCCTGGGCTGACTCCCAAATCAAGCCAAAGTGTTGAGTGTCTCATTGTGTTGTGAGAGGTCACCATTCTCATAGTGTCGAAATAGGAGTATGGCTTTGAATTGCAGGTGAAAAGTTATCCATTGTCTGTATACTATGACTGTTTTGTTTTTTCAGTTTCCGGAGCATGGGCTGTACAACTTGGTGGACAAGATTCTACTGTTTCGCCATAATCTCAATAGCCCCAACATCCTTTCCATGGTAACGAAGGAGGAGGATGTCACTGAGGGATGCCTCATTGAAGTTGTCCTCTCAGGTAGGAGTTCATCTGTTTTTGTCAATGAATGTGTTTTCATTACAAACAAGCAGAAAAGAATGTTGAGAAAAGGAGAGGGCTGTAGATAAGGTGGGGATGGGAGAGTTCTAAGGGAATGTCTGGAAGTACACTACAGAAAGAGTTGATGAGAATATAATAAGTGAGTGAGGTGCCGCTGTAGCCTAGCTTTCTGTATGTGGATGCTGAATATATGTGTGAGATGAAGATCCTTGGGGACTCCTGCTCTGAATCATAATAGTCACCTCATGAGAAAGCTGGTGAACCAAGAGCTAACCCTGAAGCAACACATAGATCTCTTTGTGACTGTGCACGAGAAACAAGGCTAAAGTTGGCAAAATTGTTTTGGAGCAAATGAGAAAAGTCATCAGCATGCTTTGTTATGTAATGGCTTTCCCAAACTTTACTGTAAAAAAATTAAGATTATCTCCATTCATAGGATTTTTTTCTGGAATATGCGTGCATGAATGAATACTATTGGTAGAAATATAACATTTTGTCATTTTTCCAACTTTAGCTTTGTTTTCTCATGCAGTCTAATGTATGCAAGGAGTATTTATTTGTCTGGTTGGATGTGTAATTGAAAGTGTTTGGGAAATTTGAAAGCTCTGCTTCAAAGCCATAGACTGATAGAGGAAGGTCACCTCACTTTCTCTCAAGAAAAAATACTCCCAAATATATTTTAAAAGCCAAGGGAGAACTGAAAAAAGACAAAATAAGCCCTCCTAATGAATTTTTTAAATAAAGTTACATACATATATATAAGATGACAAAAGTTAAGGATAACATTTGCTTTCAGTGTCATTGAAAAGTCGTAGTTTTTGACTCACATGCAAAGCAAAAGTGAGTATGTACTCACCCGTTTCGTCCGTCTGGGCATCTGTAAAAAACTTTAACGTTGGATTTTTCTCGGAGACTATTAAGTCTATCAACACCCAATTTGGTATGATGGTGTATGATGACAAGGCGTCAAAAAACATACATAGTGACTTGACCTTGCTTCAAGGTCAAGGTCGCAGAGGCCGTAAATGTTGTCTAAAAAACAGCAATTTTTCACATTTTCCCAATTTTCTCTGAAGTTTTTGAGATTGGATACCTGACCTATATATGGTATATAGGGCAAAGTAATCCCTATCTTTTGATACCAGTTTGGTTGACCTTGCTTCAAGGTCAAGGTCACAGGAGGCCTTTAAAGTTGGATTGTATACATATGTTGAAGTGACTTTGACCCTGAACTATAGAAGATAACTCTTCCAAACTTCATATCATTGTAGTACACATGTTATACTTTCATACTAGGTCACCCGTGTTGCCTGTCTGGGCGTCCGTCCGGGCGTCCGTCCGGGCGTCCTGTCGTCCGTAAAAACTTTAACATTGGATTTTTCTTGGAGACTATTAAGTCTATCAACACCCAATTTGGCATGATGGTGTATGATGACAAGGCGTCAAAAAACATACATAGTGACTTAACCTTGCTTCAAGGTCAAGGTCGCAGGGGCCGTAAATGTTGTCTAAAACAGCCATTTTTCACATCCTCTCAGCATGTGAGTCGTGTGGGCTTTGCCCTTCTTGTTAATTAATAGGTTACTCATCAGAAGACAATAATAAGGGTAGTATGGAAAAGATGAGGCAGTGAAAAGATGAGGCAGGGAAAAGATGAGGCAGGGAAAAGATGAGGCAGGGAAAAGATGAGGCAGGGAAAAGATGAGGCAGGGAAAAGATGAGGCAGGGAAAAGATGAGGCAGGGAAAAGATGAGGCAGTGAAAAAAGGGGAAGGATATGTGGTAGCACTCCCAGCATCAGTGTTGTTATAGTCTGGATCTGGCCAAGGTAGTGAAGCAGACTTAAAAACAGAACATTTGTTTAAATATAAATGTTAGGTTTGTGGTTTGTGTTCATTGATTGAAAGTTGTGTAGGTTTATAACAAAGCTTGAGTGCATGCTTTTATTTTTATGTGAATGATGTATATTTATATACGTATACTTAAAAGTAAAACTTGCTATGAAACCACTCATGTACTTCTTGTTACATTTTTATTGGGAATACTTGTCACAGTAAAATCCACATGCTGTAGATTACTCAGCGTGTTGATTTTGGGAGAAAGAGTGG
>JAWQFJ010002517.1:220000-232500 GCA_034096865.1 Theodoxus fluviatilis | reverse complement strand
GAGGTGAGCTAAGGCTAGGAAACGCGCAGTGAGATGGAGCTAAGGCAAGGAAACGCGCAGTGAGAGGGAGCTAAGGCGAGGAAACGCGCAGTGAGGTGAGCTAAGGCAAGGAAACGCACAGTGAGGTGAGCTAAGGCAAGGAAACGCGCAGTGAGGTGAGCTAAGGCAAGGAAACGCACAGTGAGGTGAGCTAAGGCGAGGAAACGCGCAGAGAGAGGAAGCTAAGGAAACGCGCAGTGAAAGGGAGCTAAGGAAACGCGCAGTGAAAGGGAGCTAAGGCGAGGAAATTTGCAGTGAGATTAAGCTAAGGAAACGCGCAGTGAGAGGGAGCTAAGGCAAGGAAATGCGCAGTGAGGTGAGCTAAGGCAAGGAAACGCACAGTGAGGTGAGCTAAGGCAAGGAAACGCGCAGTGAGGTGAGCTAAGGCAAGGAAATGCGCATTGAGGTGAGCTAAGACAAGGAAATGCACAGTGAGGTGAGCTAAGGCAAGGAAACGCGCAGTGAGGTGAGCTAAGGCAAGGAAATGCGCAGTGAGGTGAGCTAAGGCAAGGAAACGCACAGTGAGGTGAGCTAAGGCAAGGAAACGCGCAGTGAGGTGAGCTAAGGCAAGGAAACGCGCAGTGAGGTGAGCTAAGGCGAGGAAACGCGCAGAGAGAGGAAGCTAAGGAAACGCGCAGTGAGAGGAAGCGAAGGAAACAC
This sequence comes from Theodoxus fluviatilis, assembly GCA_034096865.1. NCBI lineage: Eukaryota > Metazoa > Mollusca > Gastropoda > Cycloneritida > Neritidae > Theodoxus > Theodoxus fluviatilis. Next base: position 231,801 of record JAWQFJ010002517.1, on the reverse strand, counting down.
GAAGTGAAAAGGAGCTAAGGCGAGGAAACGCGCAGTGAGATTAAGCTAAGGAAACGCGCAGAGAGAGGGAGCTAAGGCGAAGAAACGCGCAGAGAGAGGGAGCTAAGGCGAAGAAACGCGCAGTGAGAGGGAGCTAAGGCAAGGAAACGCGCAGTGAGAGGGAGATAAGGCAAGGAAACGCGCAGTGAGAGGAAGCTAAGGAAACGCAGTGAGAGGAAGCTAAGGAAACGCAGTGAGAGGGAGCTAAGGCAAGGAAACGCGCAGTGAGAGGGAGCTAAGGCAAGGAAACGCGCAGAGAGAGGAAGCTAAGGAAACGCAGTGAGAGGAAGCTAAGGAAACGCGCAGTGAAAGGGAGCTAAGGCGAGGAAACGCGCAGTGAGAGGGAGCTAAGGCAAGGAAACGAGCCGTGAGAGGAAGCTAAGGAAACTAGCCGTGAGAGGGAGCGAAGGAAACGCGCAGTGAGAGGGAGTTGGAAACGCGGCTGTCGAGCTGGTCTCGAGCGCGCCCTCTGTGAGTGGTCACCGGGTACCGACCGAAGCTGAAGAAGTCCGCCTCTAATGGCCCGGATGAATTAAGCCTCCCTCCCTTGGGTGGGCTACTCGGGGTAGTCGGCCTGGAGGAATGGAAGGTGGAAGTAGTTTAGTGCCTTATCCTCTCCCCAGAGGCAGCCGCTCACCAATTAGCTCCAGGAGGAATAGGGGATGAAAAACGTCCTGAGGCAAGGAATAAAACGAGCAGGCTTGGCTGTCGCCCTGGAAGTCTAGGGCTTCATGGCTCGGGCTTGGTATATAGTTGGGGTGTTGAGGGTCTCGGTAGTGAAGGTACTGTTTAAAAGTAAGGGGAAGACAATCTTCCTCCACTTCTCTCACATAGACATCTCGCACGAAGTCGGCGGGTAAAAAAGAAAATAAACAAACATACAAACACAAGAGGATATATATATATATATATATATATATATATATATATATATATATATATGGAAAAGATGGTAAACAAAACTTGCAATTACTTTTACTCATTCTGCTGTTGCCATCAACCTACTCGACGTCTTTATGTGACCTTCACCATTGCTCGTTATGAGTACCGGCAACAGATGTTTGGAAATTACTAATAAATGTGTGTGTACTGATTACTGAAGGAATCATTCAAACCTTTGTAGGTCATTGTGCCTCACTCACATGCATAACCACTCGCAGTAGCTAGCTGGCCCGTTAGTCATAACAACATGCACGTCCAGAACTTCTCGCAGTAGCTGGTCGGCAAAGCTGCAAAAAAGGACAGGGGCGTGTTGATTACGCTAGGAAACTTGCAAGATCTTGCGAGGAATAGGCCGGTGTCAACATGTGTCAACTTGATGAAAGCAGATGTACAGGCAGTCACATGTTTGACACATGTTGACACCGGCCTATTCTTTGCCAAATAGGTAGGCTAGGCAACGCGCCCCTTGGTAAGATCAAGTCTGACGTTAGCACCTTTGGCGGTCTCGTCACCTTGGCTCGTTTGCTGCCGCGCTAAAATTGCTTGTCTGGAGGTCACAAAGGGGTAAGTGAATTTGCTGATGCTGCACCTCGCTCCTAGCTACGCAACTTAGGCTGCGGCGGCGCTGCAAGCTGCTCATTGCATAGAGGTCTTTGCTCTGCTTACTGCTGCACAGGGGATGAGGGCAGCCCCAAGTGAGACAGAAATATTCAAAACAGTTTGTGAGAGGATGAGGTCTACAGTTTACGACTGCCCGAGTTTCCCTCTACCTCGTTACCTATACTTAGTCTGCGCTATGTTGCTCTAGGAGAGTAGGCATACGGACACACCCGAGTGTTCATGCACACGCCCCCATTTGCACGTGCGCGTGCGCACAGACACACACAGAGAAAGAGAGAGGGGGGATATGCATCCAAGCATTAATGACAGACAGGAAACTGTGCTGAAAGCCTGATAGCATACAAGCATGTAAGCGAGTCTGACAAGGTAATTAAAGGTAGGCGACCAGAACCTTGGGAAAGCGAGGCACGGGCAAACCTTGGAGTCTAAGTAGGCTAGAGACGGAGAACTATGTCCATAAACTCGGTGTTGGCGAGGTACGTACAGGCGGAGAAAGCAGAAGGTTCCTGATGAGAAACGCAACATTATTTAGATGTAAAGTCCACAGAGAGAGAGAGAGAGAGAGAGAGAGAGAGAGAGAGAGAGAGAGAGAGAGAGGGAGGGAGGGAGGGAGGGAGAGAGGGAGGGAGGGAGGGAGGGAGGGAGGGAGGGAGGGGTGTGCTGGCAGAGCGACAGCCTGCTGCCAGGAAGACATACAGGTGTCTACATGTAGATAAACGTGCACGCATAAAAGCACTCCCGCGCGCATGCATACACACGCATTATACATACACGCGGAGGCGCGCTGGGTCCAGCGTCACATTTTGAAGGGGAAAAATTGTTTCGACTGTCTTAACCTGAGAAGGAGTGGCTTTTTGGGGGGTTTAATTACTTCTCCCTAGGTAGTCTGCAAATACCATCCTTTCCCACGTAATGACGCAGAGAAGCAGACAGATGATTGCTAAAACAAGGCTCAACCCTGACGATGGTTTTGGTGCGGAAAAGCATGCGTGTTTGTGTGTGTGTGTGCGTGTGCGTGTGTGTGTGTGTGTGTGTGTGCGTGTGTGCGTGTGTGCGTGCGTGCTTGAAAGTTCCAAAGGAATCTGTGCAGTGGAAAACGACATTTGTTTAAGTTGGGGAGGATACAGCTCCTGGAAGGGTGGGTGTACTTTAGGGTTGAATGATGGCGGATACAGGAGTTAGAGGGGCTAGGATACAGTGTGCAGTGTGGTTTGTGTTGGTGATGAGACTGGAAGGCAGGTTTGTGAGTGCAATGAGAGACGAAAGGTTGCGTTAGTGACTGAGGAGAAGCATAAAACATGAGAAAATAAAGTAAAGGGAAGGGATGGGATGTGCGTGAGGATTCGTAGTGGAGTAGGGTGGAAGGCAGGGGACATAGGCACAGGGATAAAATGGATGTTCGTAGAAATGGGACTCTATAGTCTGCCGTGCTGGAATCGAACTGCTGGAAAGTGACTGCAGAGAGAAAACTTCTTTAGATGCATGACACTTATAGATTAGTGGCTGAAATAATGCCAAGATGGATGGAGTTACGAGACTTGTTTACCGACTGGCATTGAATAAGGCTGGTTGATTCTGCAGATTTGTAGAAAGGCAGACTGAAGAGGGACAAGACTTATGATGCAAGACACATTAGTGCAAAAATACTGGATTTGGACCCTCAATTGAGTTCAGTCTGTGTAGTGTGAATCAGGAAAACTGCTTGTCTTTTGAAAGATATAAAGGGATGCTGGATGACTTGAACCTCTGAAGGACTCTTGAAGGAATATCTACTCAATGAAACTCCACAACTCGACTTTTAGAAGGGCAATTGAAAGTTGGCACTTTGTTGTTGATCAGTCATGACGAGTAAAATCGGAAAGTTAGCTTGTTGATAGTCTCAGCCACTACCATACAGAAATGATGGTTTTGAAGGTTAGACTGGAATAAATGGGATTTTAGCTTCAACGTGACCGTTTGAAGGACTGGGTAGGAAACTAGCCCCGAGGGGCTTCAAAATGGAAATCAAAAAGAAGGGCCAAAAACTGGAAGCTGTGAACAACTTCAAATACCTGGGATCTATCGTGACTGATGAAGGGTCCAAACCAGAGATACTGTCCAGGATAGCACAAACAACAGCAGCATTGGCAAAGTTGAAGCCAATATGGCGTGACAGAAATATCACTCTCGCGTCGAAGATCAGGCTCATGCGCACGCTGGCCATCTCCGTATTCTTGCATGCATGCAAGTCCTGGACACTCACATCTGAACTACAGAGACGGATACAAGCCCTGGAAATGAGATGCTACCGCAAGATTCTGAACATCTCATATAAAGACCATGTCGCGAATGAGGAAGTCAGCAACAGGATCAGGAGAGCAATTGGACAGTACGAAGACCTGCTCTCAATCGTGAAAAGCAGAAAGCTGAAGTGGTACGGTCACGTGTCAAGAGGCAGTGGGCTAGCCAAGACCATCCTGCAAGGTACCGTACCAGGTGGGAGAAGGAGAGGCAGGCAGAGAAAGAGGTGGGAAGACAACATCAAAGAGTGGACAGGCTTGACCTTTGCTGACTCACAGAGAGCCACAGAGGATAGAGATCGATGGAGGAAGATTGTCCGAAAGTCATCAGTGGTGCCTCAACAACCCATCTCAGGGTTAAGAGACTGAACTGAACTGAACTGAACTGAGGAAACTAGTTGCTTTTGCTGCGTAAAATGACCTATTTTACATGTGTATATACCGATTTGCAAAAGGCAAGTGTAGCCAACAAAATGTCCATGGATGGTAAAAGGTGTTACAGCACAATTTGCAAGAGTGTTTAGTACATCATGGTGGACAGGTAGGCAGGGAGTTTGGATGGATGCTTGGCAGGTAGGTAGACTTGCTGGGACACTAGCAGAGAGACAGGTACGGCAGGCAGGCGACAGAGCAAGGCGAGCAGGCAGGCAAGCAGGCAGGCAGGCAAGCAGGCGAGTTCCACCTGGGGAACTGCTGGAGGCTGGATGTTAGGCTTGCTTCCTGCCATCTGCCTGGTGACAAATGGCTGCCAGCCTACCTCGAGAAACCCCCACCCCCTCGTTTTTCCCGTCAGTGTTCCTTGTCCCCACCCCCTACCCTCGCCTCTCCTTCTCCCTCGTCGCCGCACCTATGCCCTCCACGTCATCCTCGCTCAGAGGGCACGGAGGAGAGGGAAGCAGGGAGGGGCGAAAGAGAAGGGGTGGGAGTGGGGGGAGGAATGGGAGCGGGAAGAAAAGATGGGGGAGTGCTGGAGGGCGTGTGGAGAAGAGGTGAGAGAAATGGGGAGAGATGAAGGGTGAGAGAGAGGAAGTGCTAGAGGAGAGGGGAACAGGGGGTGGGGATGGAGGGAAGACGGTGGACGAGGCTACGTAGTACGCGGGAGAGGGCACAAGCTTGAGGTCAGAGGAAAAGGTGCTTTGTAAGACTTTTGAGGTGGCGCGCGCACACACACCGTTTTGTTTGTTTGCGTTTTTTTGTGTGTGTGTGTGTGTACAGGAGGATTCAAGACGTGTCTTGTGACGTGAGACACTGTGCTTTTTAATTCCGTCTTTGTCAGCATTTTCTACTTAAAAAATAGGTGAATAGGTAACTGGCCAATATAAAACGAGTTCCAACTCGATTATTTTGACTTTGGAGATGCAAGTAAACTCAGCCGTCTATCCTGATTCATTTGATATATATTCACGCGGGTTTACATGTGTTCGTTCTTCCTGTCTTATAGACTGGGGTTTTATCCTAGCCTTCGGGAAATTCGGGATATCGGTTGTTAGACTGGTAGTTGACCGAAATCTCAGTCGGAATGATTGGGAAGTCTGAGCTAGCCCATGGCCATTGCCATGCAGAAGAGCAACGTGATTATCCTTGTTTGGGCCTATCTGTTGCGTGCCTGCTTTAGTTTCCCTGACATTTCCACCACCCTGTTCTTTGCTTTTCTACTAATCTTGCTGGTCGCAGATAGTTTGCATTTCTTCTTCGCTGTCCGTCTGCAGTCGACCCCTGCGTCACTTCATCCTCGTCGCCCACGTCTATCTCGTTGTCGTCACCGTTGTCGTTGTCCTCACTCCTGTATTATCGTACTTGTAAAATACTAATAGTATCTCTCCGAGTTTTCGTCTTCCTCCCCCCACCACCCCCACCCCCCACCCCCCTCCCCGCGTTTTCGTCTGCTCTCTGCCACCTGTCTTCTTGCTCTTGCTCCTTCTCCATCTCTGCCTGGCCACACATCTGGTCCTTCCCACCGCATCTGCTCTTATTGGTGTTCCCGTATCCTTTTACAGCTTGCAGACGTAAGCCCGAGGCACGCATACATGTAACTTTCACTAGAGCAGAGAAAATGGTCTAAAAGTGAGGGAATTTGACAAAGGTGAAATCAACATCGCCTTATCTGTCTTCTTATCTAACCTACTTCGGTGCCATCATTCGCCGCCAGCTCCAGCCTGTTTGTTGAATTCCCCTCTCTTTCTTTTTCTGAAGCAGTTCTTCTGTGCACTTAATTGCCAAGTAGACAGGGTTTCCTAAATGGCACGCAAGTCTTTGCATGTTGTTCACGAGCACAGTGCCGAGGTCAGCATGACTTTGCCTGAGGAGTGTGAGTATGACCTTTAGCATGTCCTAAGATGATAATGCTTTCTTGCTAACCCACTGGTAATGTCAAAAGGCTTTCGTTGCCATCTGGCATGCGAGAAATGGATGACACGTACCAGTCTTGTGACAGATAGTACAATTTCTCCAATCTGGCAAGCAGTGTGTGTAGTTGTTGAAAACACAGTAGCGATCGATACCTGTGTAAGAACTCAATTATGGGTTCATGAGTTGTGTGTGCTTGCACTTGTACTAGAATGTGCGTGAATCGAGTGGTTTTAAAAAGATATATATGTACGTGTGTGTGCATGCTGGAGAGTGGGCGTGGAAACAGCATGCTTTGAGATGATCTCAGTTTTATACCAAGAGACGAGAAACAGTTGTATTCAAGATAGGTAACTTCTCTCATGAGAGAAGCCTTGTGCGCCCCCCTCCCCCTACTCCCTCCCGTACCAGGTTTCTCTGGCCCCCCCCCCCGCCCCCCCCCCCCCCCCCCTTCCAAACAGTTCTGACACGCGTGGCCGGGTGTTTTTATGCCACCTTGTCAATCTCTGTCATAAATAATCTCTCTGTTAGAGATGCCCGTTGTGCAGTGGTGTATATCGCTTTCGGGACTGTATATTTTAGTTGGGCTGGGGCAGAGCTCCCGGAGAACACAGAGACGTGTATAGAGTGTGAGAGCGTTGTGTCGAGGCAAGATGGCGTGTGTGCGTACAGTGTGGGAGTACAGGGATGTGTTTTGGTCTGCACGTCTCGTGCCCATCCCTGACTCCACTGAGCTGAAACTCTACACAGGACACACGCCCAGTTCTACGACTGGACAGACTATGTCCTCTGTTCTCTGCTGCCAGAGACATGCCCTTATTGAATGCCTACCCAGTCCTCATCCCCTTCATACGTCCTTTCTTTTCTCGGTCCCCTCCACACACCCCCACACCCCCTTCATCCCTCCCTTCCAAATCCACTCCTCTATCCCCTCTCTTTCCCTCACAATTTCCCCCAGATTCTATCTACTAAACACTTTCACACAAGTGGCCCTACCCCTCAATTCCCCTGTTACTTTTTTCCTTCACTCTAACGTACAAGGTTTTGGAGAGCAGCTCCTTGTTTTTAATGTATATTAATTGTGTCGCTGATTATGTATGTGTATATGGCAAACATGGCACCCAGATGATGCCTGGAATCATTCTGAACACAGAGACATAGTATCTCTGACACAGGTTGGTCACGTGACTTCGGCTCCACATTCCAATGATTCTACCAATCAAAATTCAACATGATCAGAAGACCATTGAGAGTAAAAAGAGGCGATTCTATTTCACTCCAATTATTTATCCCGATAGATAAACACAAATTTGGTGTTCTAATAAAACTAATCTATGAGATTTTCAGGAAATCATTTGAGAACTACTTTTAGCGCGAACGTGTCTATAAGGTTGCAAACTGCCTTGAGCACGTGCGATTGTGTATATAGTTACAATGCACGCGATCTTTGGACCTACTATACACGCAGTGAAAAGGATTCCTATGGGTCCGGGCTGGTTTCGTGAATCTATGGTTAAACTCTCGCAAGTAAATGCTTTCTGGCCGGAACCTGTGGTCTAACTGCCTTCACACTGTTTGAGGAGCTCCACACTTCGATCATTCGTGTATCGACTGATGGAGTCAGTAAGTGATTTAACCTACATTCCGTCTGTGTTGAACGTTAATCGAATGGTAGTTTCTTCTGTAGGAATCCGTCCGATTCCGAAGTTCGATATTATCGGATAGCTCAGAAGCAGTTTTTCTAAGTTTAATCCTTCTAAGCATACATTAAATTAATGATTCCTCATCAGCAAAAGCACTCAGTGGGTTTCTGTGTGTATCGAAGATTATGCAGACGGGATTGGTTGCCTTACTCGCTCAATGAAGTATAAATATTGCTGTTGTATTCAAAGTCCTTATAATTAGTAGAGTTCACAATATTACACTCTTGTGATTCGAATTTTACCGCATACAAGTTTTACATTCATGGGAAATCGATGTTTAGAAAATGAATTGACGAAAACATGGCTGCCAGTATCGAGTGTATCACAACAAGCGGAGGAATACACTCACGATGTGATATGCCATTCAGCGTGGCTGAGACTCTGTGTTCAGAACGGTGGTATGCATGTTATGGAAGAATTAAGGCTATCACGTGACCAACCTGTTGCTGAGACTATATTCACTAGTCTCAGCCACGCTGAATGGCCTGGAGTGCCATAAATATTTGCACTACTTTTTGCTGATGACGTGGCATTACTATCCACACACTGAGTGGACTTCAGAACCAGCTGGACCACCTTGCACGTGTGTCGGAAACGCTTTGTGTTAGTGTTAATACTGAAAAAAACGAAAGTTATGATCTTTCGGAAAGGAGGTCACTTGGCAGAAGGAAAGAGATGGTACCTACGAAATTAAAGATTAGAAGTGGTGAACAGTTACACATAATTTTGAATTTTCTTTACAACTAAACTATCTCTGAGTGCGTCTCTTGAAGAGACAGCTACAAAAGGCAAACAGAAAAGTATACATGTATTGAAAGCAATGTGGAGCCTCCACAACTCTAACCCAGCAGTTTTTTCCGACTATTTGATTCTCAGATACAGCCTACATTATGTTACGGTTCAGAAATATGGGGCCTAACAAGCAGAGATAAAATAGAAAAGGCACACGCCTTTGCGTGTAAAAGTTCATGGGGATGGACGTGAGAACTCCAAACCATTTAGTATACGGAGAACTCGGAAGGTATCCTCTGATAATTAATACCACCATCAGAGCCATAAAGTATTGGCTCAGGTTGCACAAAATGCCGCTTCATAGGCTACCAAGGCAAGCTTATGAAATGCTCCAAAACTCTAATGTCCCTGAAAGTAGAAATTGGACATGCTTGATGAGAAATACTCTTTATGAGTTAGGTTTTGGTTATATATGGTTGAATGGTGGAGTAGGAAATGAGAAGTACTTCCTGAATAATGTTAAGCAGAGGTTACAAGATTGCTACAGACAAAGATGGGATGAAAGAAACAACAGCAGCCCTAGATTTGTATGGTATGCTTCTTTTAAGAAGATGTTCGGTCTAGAGAAATACCTTAATTTTGTCACAATTAAAAATTTAGGGATAGCCTTATGCGATTTAGATTTGAGATAAATGATCTGAAAATTAATCAACGATATGTGCTCAGAGACAAAGAAGAACAAAAATGTCCATTCTGCAATGAAATCGAAGATGAAGAACATTTCCTCCTATATTGTAAGCTATATGATGACATAAGACGTAAATATCTCGCACAGTACTTAAGTGACAACGTAAAGAGGAAATGTAGTATTCTAGTAAAAGGATGCATTGTAAATATATCGAGGAATGTTGCTATGTACATTTACTATGCTTTTGAACTGCGACGGGTGTTAATTAGTGCAAATTTCAATTTTTACTCGTCTGTAGATGTCATGACCATCGTGTGAGCTTTCATGTCTTCCGTTCACAACTAAATCACGTACATTCTTTCTTTTCCTTTATACATGTGTGTGCTAAACCACAAGCTTGTATGGGCTGTCGGCCCGGCAATAAACCAGATCAGTTCACTCCAACGCTTTCTTCTGATGTATTGTGCCACGAGTTTTTGCTTCATAGTGCAGAGGGCCGAAGCTCTTCACCCATTTGTATTGTTCTAGTCTAGGGCTATTTACCCGTTCATGTTTCTGAGAGCAGTATGAATAAATCCATCCTCAAAAAGCACGACGAAGGTAGTTACTTTTACATGGTCGAATTACCTTGCGCGTTAATGCAGTGACTGGCTCCAGTCATCAATCGATAGTCATATAGATTTACTTGGACGGGGGGAAAAAGTTTCTCCCACACCTCTTTTAATTAAGCCGTTTCATGTACAGTGCTCACATTTCGATACTGCATGCCGAAGGTTTTGGTTGACGTTGGCGAGATTGGGTAAGGCTGGCTTGCCCTATCGATGAGTGCTGGGCGGGGGGCTGATTTTTTCCCCCCAAACGCGCGTATATAGGGACCCTGACTTCGGGAGCTTTCAGCATCTTCGGACGTGACGTCAGCAGTCGCGAGGTTCTTTGGATAACGCTGGTCGCCATTTTTCTTGTTCGATTCAAATGGAAAACGATGAAGTTTAGGAATACTGAGGTTATGCACAGCTTCAAAACAATGAAGATTAATAGTTGCCTCTTTTAAAGACATTTGAGAGAGAGAGAGAGAGAGAGAGAGAGAGAGAGAGAGAGAGAGAGAGAGAGAGAGAGAGAGAGAGAGAGAGAGATCTAGTAACGAAAACAAACTGATTCATTGATCGCACGCACTGCTTTTCTCCAAAGAAATGAGACTAGCGAAATTCAGGTCTCTTACACGATCTCACACTCAGTGTCAAAACTCATAGAGGCAATGGGATGCAAAGTTGAAGACAACGTTTTTCGGCTCAGCTGTTTTCTGCTCATTCCGTTCTGTAAACATTACGGCAAGCCGCATGGGAAATAACTCTGATACATGTACTAAATTTACGAGATTGACACTGGAATCTGCGGTCGATTAAAAAAAATTTAAATGAGCGATTTCAGCGAACTATTCATTTGATAAACAAATAGTATTGATAAATTGATACTGTTTTCTTGCAACAGTTTCTTTGACTCGGCCTCAGTATTCCTAAACTTCATCGTTTTCCATTTGAATCACACAAGAAAAATGGCGACCAGCGTTATCCAAAGAACCTCGCGACTGCTGACGTCACGTCCGAAGATGCCGAAAGCTCCCGAAGTCAGAGTCCCTATATACGCGCGTTTGGGAAAAAAAATCAGCGGGGGGATGAGCGGGGGGGGGGGGGGGGGGGGGGGGGGGGGGGGGGGGGGCATGGACTGCCGTGGTGCTGACTCAGCGCAACTCTGGCCCGTGGAACACACAGCCACTCCTGGCATCTGCTGACAGTTTGGCATTCGCGCACTCTAAATCGCCGTGTGTCTGGCCTGGCTGGTCGTAAGCGCATGACGTTTACTCCGCTGTTGCCCGTAATGATGTGCAACACGTGCGTCGCCGTCCAAGCTCGCTGTGGCTGAGGTTGAATTGTACGCACTGGATGAGTGCGCGCTTGGGACGTGCGTGGATTCACTGTTTATTGCATGCCCTTCGCGTTCACTGCGTGCACTTCGTGTTCGTTGCATACATTTCGTATTTATTTGATCGCATTTCATGCTCATGCATCTCATGCTCATTGCTTGCTTGCAATTTGTGTTCTCTGCGTGCGTATTCTGGATGTGTGCCTTTCGCGTTCAAAGCGTGCAGTATTTGATCGGTGCGTACGTCTCCATTTCCGGATATGTGTTTCGTTTTCGATGCGTGCATTTTTCGGAGGCATGTTATCGTAATAAATTGCAGTTCTTGCTTAGTGCCGTGTTTTAATGCATGTAATAATATGTTAGATGTGCCGTTATTTCGATTACGCATTTTTGCAACCTTAATCTGATCGCTATTCATGGTTGTAATCCCTAGTGAATTGTAAACATTCCGTTAATTTGCGATTGGACAATTTTTATTTTATAATATATCAAAGTATATCTGATTTTTCAAAATGCGTTTGCTCCGACTGA
>JAWQFJ010002517.1:187500-210000 GCA_034096865.1 Theodoxus fluviatilis | reverse complement strand
CGTGACGTGTGTGCTGTTCCTTCTTCCCTTTCCTTGGAGCACTCTGGAATCCGCTACTTACGTTAAAAAAAGCGTTTTCAGTGAAAGAAAGTTTGGTTAATATTCAATCCAGCCTCTCCTAAGAAGATAACAAAAAAAGGAAAACAAAGTTCAGACCGACCTACCGACTCCTTTGTTTTGTTTTGTTTGTTTTGTTTTGTTTTGTTGCCATGTTACCTTAACCACAGCTGTTTTTTGTTTTTGCCTTAGTAATATGCGCCGACCAAAACTACTCCTCCTCCTCCTCTTTCAGCCTCTACGTCACGTTACCTTAATCGTCTTCTGTCTCGCCTCGATCGTGACCTGAATATGCGAAGTGGCCCATTTCCTTATTGCAAGAGGGTTTTTTCTTTCTTTTTTCTTCCCTTCGCTCCTTGAAACATCGCTAACTGCTTGATGTACAGCCGTCATCCTTCCCTCGCCCACGCAGCATACTCCCTTTCACGCTGTGCGTGTGCTGGGTGAAGCCTTTTCCCTGTCCCACGTCATGTGACAGATAGGACGACGTCAGAGAGGTGATGTGCACTTGAACGACTGGAAGGAGTAGCCATGTTGTCTGCCGTTCAGTCTTCAGCTCGAATGTGAAGACGGAGAATGTCATTACCAATTTATGTATTCTGCGTGGCGTTATCTGTCGTTTCAGTCTCCAACTGGACTGTGAAGAAAGGAAACACTCGTGTTTATTGGCTTGGGGTTGTTTATCATGAGTCTTCAACTCGATTGCGGAGAATAAAGAATGCTTACGTGTTTATTTGCATGTGGTTGTATGTCATTTACCGAAAACAATGAACTTCATTTACTCCCGCCCACACCTGTCACTAAGTTAAATGTTGTTTGCGTTGTTGTTTTGACAAAGAGTGTATACTCGAAAGGTCGATCTTACTTTTTTGTATATTGTCATTAAAACCTGGAAGAGTAATATTGGCTATTGTCTGATCTCTTGTATGTCATTCATTCTTCAATTCGAATGTGAAGAAAGGAAACGCTCAATTTTTTGGGCATGAGGTTGTTTATCATGAGTCATAAACTCGATTGTGAAAAAGGAAGAAAAGCTGTGTTTATTTGAGTGGGGTTCTCTGTTATTCATTCGTCAACTCGACACACTCATTAGCCCATTTGCGTTGGCTTATANNNTAGATTCAGATATGGAATTTCAGACTTGTTGTGCACATAATACACTATGCTAGTGATCCTGTAATTATGCCATTGTGTCTCACTTCTGTGTTCCGGGTTTACGCAGATCGGAACTATGCCACTTTCTTATTATCATTTGCTCCTGCATTTATATGGCTTTGAGAGCACGTTTATTCATTAGCTATCTTTTTAAGATATGATCATATCAGTGATACATTCACAGTTTTTAGGTCAACAAAAGAAATGAAAAGAATTACTAGACATAATTGAGTACATATCTCTACAAACGCATAAAAAACAAAGAGATGAAGCTCTGGCAAGGCCCCCATTGCATGATCTTTCTCGTATTTCCCCACGCCCCCTCCGCCCTCCCTCCCACCCCCATCTACTCATGTTTTCCCTGTTTCCCCCCTCCCCACCTCCTCCCTTCGTTTGTTGTATTATAAGTCTTCTCCCTCCCCCCCCGCATTCTACTTAATCTCTATTTTTGCTTGTCCCAATTCGTACTTTCCAAGTACTTTCTCCCTTTTCTTTTCTTTCTCTTTTCTTCCTTTTTTCCTCCCCCTGTTTTTTATTTTTCCTCCTGTTCCTCTCCCTCTTTTCCCCCCCCCTTTCCATTTTTCCCCCCCCCCCCCCCACCCCCCCTTTTCCTTTCCCCCCTCCTTTTCTCTTTTTCTTTCCCCCCCCTTCCTTTTCCCTCCCCCCCCCCTCCACTTCTCCTTTTTCTTGCCGTCGCGCTCCGGATGCTTGTCTGCTTTCCTTCTTTCCACTTCCATATGCAATATAATTCACCTTATTCATGCTCGTTCTCTCTCTACCTCCCCTTTTTCCCCCTCCCCCTCCCTTCTTCTCTTCCTCAACATTCCCCCTTTCCTCCCCCCCTCCCCCCCTCTTCCTTCCCTTTTCCTTTCCTCCCCCCTTCTTTTCCCTTTTCTTTCTTTTTTTTCTCTTTTTTTTTTTTCTCTTCTTCTTTTTTTTCCTTTTCTTTTCTTTCCCCCCTTTTCCTTTTTTTTCTTTTTTTCTCTTCTCTCCTTCCCTTCTTTTCCCTCCCCCCCCCTACTACCCCTTTTCCTCTCTCTCTCTCCTCTCCTTTCTTCTCTCTCAGCCCTCTCTCTGCCCCCTCTCCCTTGCGCCTTTTGTCCTCTTTCTAGTTAAGCCGTGTGTCGTTGGGGTTATTGCCGCGTTCATTTTTCCCTTCCCCCCCCCCCCCCCCCCCCCCCCCCCCTTTCTCTTAGCTCTCATAATTAACAATCATCTTTTAAACATTGAGTCGTGCGTAATGAAGTCATTTGTATGCATTCCTCTATCATTTTCTTCGGAATTATCATCCCATTGTGTTCCATTTTTATCGGCCTGATTGCGAACACTCCTCTTTGTCTTAGGCCACACACAAGAAGCAGTGGTTATGTTAACCCGTCTGACCCTATTTTTCTCTGTCGACCCAAAACTTGTTTTCCGACCATACAAAGAAAGAAGGAAAGAAAGGAATTGACGGTAAACCGTGACGTGTGTGCTGTTCCTTCTTCCCTTTCCTTGGAGCACTCTGGAATCCGCTACTTACGTTAAAAAAAGCGTTTTCAGTGAAAGAAAGTTTGGTTAATATTCAATCCAGCCTCTCCTAAGAAGATAACAAAAAAAGGAAAACAAAGTTCAGACCGACCTACCGACTCCTTTGTTTTGTTTGTGTGTGTTGTTTTGTTTTGTTGCCATGTTACCTTAACCACAGCTGTTTTTTGTTTTTGCCTTAGTAATATGCGCCGACCAAAACTACTCCTCCTCCTCCTCTTTCAGCCTCTACGTCACGTTACCTTAATCGTCTTCTGTCTCGCCTCGATCGTGACCTGAATATGCGAAGTGGCCCATTTCCTTATTGCAAGAGGGTTTTTTCTTTCTTTTTTCTTCCCTTCGCTCCTTGAAACATCGCTAACTGCTTGATGTACAGCCGTCATCCTTCCCTCGCCCACGCAGCATACTCCCTTTCACGCTGTGCGTGTGCTGGGTGAAGCCTTTTCCCTGTCCCACGTCATGTGACAGATAGGACGACGTCAGAGAGGTGATGTGCACTTGAACGACTGGAAGGAGTAGCCATGTTGTCTGCCGTTCAGTCTTCAGCTCGAATGTGAAGACGGAGAATGTCATTACCAATTTATGTATTCTGCGTGGCGTTATCTGTCGTTTCAGTCTCCAACTGGACTGTGAAGAAAGGAAACACTCGTGTTTATTGGCTTGGGGTTGTTTATCATGAGTCTTCAACTCGATTGCGGAGAATAAAGAATGCTTACGTGTTTATTTGCATGTGGTTGTATGTCATTTACCGAAAACAATGAACTTCATTTACTCCCGCCCACACCTGTCACTAAGTTAAATGTTGTTTGCGTTGTTGTTTTGACAAAGAGTGTATACTCGAAAGGTCGATCTTACTTTTTTGTATATTGTCATTAAAACCTGGAAGAGTAATATTGGCTATTGTCTGATCTCTTGTATGTCATTCATTCTTCAATTCGAATGTGAAGAAAGGAAACGCTCAATTTTTTGGGCATGAGGTTGTTTATCATGAGTCATAAACTCGATTGTGAAAAAGGAAGAAAAGCTGTGTTTATTTGAGTGGGGTTCTCTGTTATTCATTCGTCAACTCGACACACTCATTAGCCCATTTGCGTTGGCTTATATATCACGCAGGTTCGACTGTAAAGTAAAAAGAATATCTGCGTGTTTATTTTCGTAGGGCGTAGGGTCGTTGCAGATGTCGCGAAAAAGTTTCGGCGGAAGTAGCGCAGATATCACCACAGATAAACAATTTTGCTGTCTGCTTGGAAACTTCGAGGTAATCGTTATGGATCCACTGGGGGAACAAACTTACTCGATAGTTAGGAGGAAACTAACAAATTTTCTAGCCTTTTCTTCTGACGCCTGATGAAAGGCCTGAGAGAGAGAGAGAGAGAGAGAGAGAGAGAGAGAGAGAGAGAGAGAGAGAGAGAGAGAGAAAGAGAGAGAGAGAGAGAGAGAGGGGGGGGGGGAGGGAGGGGGGAGGAGAGAGCGGGGAGGAGAGAGCGAGAGAGGAGAGGGGGGGAGGGAGGGGGAGGACCGGACGAAAAGACGGGCGGAGCTGAAGACACGCATACAGATTGGCAGTTGGACAGACAGACAGACATACAGACGAACGGACAAACGGACGGATGGACACACAGACACTCAGACAAACGGAAAGTGTGGCATTAGTTCACACATCTGTCCATGCATATCAATTATGTGTGGATGTCTGCTAGAAGATTGACCGCTATATGCCGTCCAGAAACACGACAGCAGACAACGCGAAGAGAATAAGCAAGCCGTGCGTAATGAAGTCGTAGGCGGGACGTCATCGTGAGATGAGTTCAGAACACCTGCGGGACTGACTGAGATAGAGAGATGGTTGGGCGTGGAAGCCAGTGACACATTGAATTAATTAATGAATCATTTGTTTTTCTTCACCTGAAGAGAAATGACGTGCGTCTACTCCGATTTTTCACCGGGATCATTTATAGTGAATTTTTTTGGGGGGTGGGGGTGGGGTGGGGGGTCCTAACTTTTGTCTTTCAAGTCGCAAGAAGTATAGTACAGATGAACCAGCTTTGTGTTTTCATAAACCGAATAATGGTTGATCTGTTTTATTGCCCTGCCCACTTAATTCCCCGTTTTCCAGAAAACGAATGGCGAGCAACAAAGCTGGCTCATCTGTACTATCCTTCTTGCGACTTGAAAGACAAAAGTTAGGACCCCCACCCCCCCAAAACCTGGCGGCGACTGCGTCACAACCACATTCTTCAGTCAGCAGTGCTTATTCGCGAGTACATTCGCTCAGCCGATTGTGGTTTCAAATTCCGAACCGTTTGCGGTTATAGAACAGCGATAGCGAGCCTATCACTAATGTCATTTGCCATCTCGTCTTGCACCAACTTCGCGGATTCTCCATTCTTGTCATGTGCACAAATTATTATCCCTCCAGGTTTACTGGAGGTCCTACAGACTTTGTCTGTGAGTCAGTCTGTCAGTCCCGACTTAACGGCTGATTACTCAAAAACTACTGGACGGATTTCCTTGACATTTTGAACACTTGCTGGAAGTTAGGTCCGTTTGAATGTATCAAATTTTCAGAATCGAGGTTTGAAAAGAAAGTGATTTATTTAGGTCGTAAACTCGAAACTCCCCTCCCCTAAAATGTCATTTGACGGAATGGCGAAATGCGTGGCCTAATCGCGATCGAGTCAAACAGAGTTATCTTTTCTTACTTTCAGCAAAACAATGGCTTCTTCGTATGTTGAACGTCTACCAGCAGACGCAAAAAAGCGGTACTACGAGAAGATTATTGACGTTGATGGGTTAGATCTGCATGAAATACCAAACAGTTCATGGTCTGTCGACAAAAACCAGTTGCCGGACACGCAGGATTGTACAATATTTTGTGCTGGGTCATACCAGTTCTCCACTGGCACATTTGGTAGAGCGTTGGACTCTTGGTCATGCGTGACCAGGTTCGATTCTGTGCTGAAACTTTTTTTTTTTTGGAGAGGTTGTGGGTTCGAACCCGACCTGGTATTTAGTGTTTTTGTGTGTGTGGTTTTTTTCCCCCTCTTTTCTCGAGAGGTTGCGGGTTCGAACCCGATCTTCTTTCTTTTTTAAATTATTTTTAATGCCAAAACCTGGAGGTTCAGTGCAGCGGTTTTTATTGTAAAAATTATCCAATATTCTGGATGATTTTTTTGTTGTATTTGAACGTTCTTTATGCCTTGGTGCCATTTCCCCCCCGTCATCAACCGATCTTTATTTCTGAGAAAGAACGGACACATAACACTTCCCGCTTTTAGCATACAATAATGGAGGCTGCTATTTTTAGCTTGATCCCTGCGAACCCATCTCCGGCCGTCCCAAACGTTAATCCAACGTCTGTCAGAATCGCACCTGCCGCTGATGCTGCTTGCAAAACGGCTAGTTCGCCATTCCATGTCAAATGTTTCCTTCGACGAAGCTTAATGGTGAATAACAATTACCAGCCGTGTAAGTGTATTTTATACTGATCGAGATCATGTCAGACGTGATCAAGGGTGTTCTTTTTTTGGCGTTCTTTTTTATATTGCGACTTTTTTTACCCATTGATGGATGCTCAAATCGCAGTTACCCCTGGTCGTCGGTCTACCTCTTTTTATCACTCCAACACCGTTTCAACTCCCTGGGGAACATGCAGTCAGGCTGCGGATGAACGCGCCAAAGTTAGCTTTCACAATTTTCCAGCTCTGCCCTCACATGTACCCGTTTTACTCCTGGGAGGGGACATGCAATGTGAGTAAAGCACCTTGCTCAAGGATGCAACTCTAGAATCCACGCAACTTCGAACTCCGCACCCACTAGCCGCAAGCGACTGCGTGTCAAGCGTGCTAACCACAGCGTCGAAAGGATGCAGGCATTCAGTCCAGCCTGGCCATGACAGGACTTCCTCAGTGACCCTCTCCCGTTTTCCTGTCTCCACCCCTTTCCTGTTGACCAGCACTAACCCCCACTCCTCCTCTCCATCCCCCTCCCCCTACCCTGGCACCCTTTCTGTCTCTTTCCATTCCTAAATGCCATTTTCAACTGCACTCCCTTCCCACTGCATCTCCTGTTACCCGTCCCTCTGCCTCCATCATAACCCTCCATAACCCCACCCCTCCATAACCCCACCCCTCCATAACCCCACCCCTCCATAATCCCACCCCTCCATAACCCCACCCCTCCTGCGCCTCTACTCTGTGCAGTTGTGAGTACAATTTACAGCGTTCAGTCCGTTTTTGTGCGGCCGAATCGGCCTCGCCGGCAGGCAATTAACCACTAACAATTATATATTTTTTTTTAATCTGGTTTTTGATATAAAAAAGGTCAATAAAGCGGGATGAGCAATTATCCGGGGCGGGCAGTAAAGCGAGTTAATCTGTATTGGTTCAGCAATGAAGTCCATAAAACCGATTTGCAGTGACCGCTGGATTGCTTTAATCTTGAAAACGCTAATTTTGGTGCGTGCTGTGTTGGTGTGGTTGCGATTTCACAGAGCGTGTATACATGTAAGCACGAGGCCCTTAGAGCTTTATTTTGGGGGAATTTCTTGGGGCTGGCGTAGTAAGTCCTATGAAGTTTGTGGGAGTCGTTGTATTATGAAAGTCTACGGAACTGCCGAAGTTTTGAAGTTTTAAGAGCTTCTGTCGTCTGAGATCTCTACAACTTTTGCAGTTTTGGTATCTCTAGAAGCTCTGTAGCTACATGCATGTAGCTGTGAGATTCATGTTAGCTCCTGTCAATGTGGCGTTTCATGTCGAAGTGCGATTGTGAGGTCCGTGTAGCCAGTTTCGTTGTGAAGTTCCTTCGGCTGAGTAGCTCTCAAGTCCGAAAAGATAGTGTGGACGGGAAGCAAGTCTGCTTTTAAATGCTTTGATTGAGACAGCCAGGGGAAGATAGTGTCTTACTATCCGGCCTAGCCGGGAGTTCCAGTTAGACTGGTTTGAATGAAATTTCAAGTCGAGGATGAGAGCTGGTCTGGCCCTCTCAAGGAAAAAGTCAAACTCCCCGAGACAGGCATGAAAACATTTTCACCTGAGTAATACCAATAGCATTCATTTAGTTCATTCTGTGATATTCACTGTCTCAGCGCTCCTGTTTGCTTGTGAATGATGAGCGCGAAAGGACGGGTGAATGTCTTGCTTTTGATAAAACGAGTAGTATGCCGTTTGTGTCTCCCCAACCTTGCTGCATACAGTGTAAGGCTGAGAAGCTTAAGTTAATCAGGCTGTGAGATGAGCGATCTCTGTAACAATGCAGAGTCTTCTTCTCGCAAAGGAAAGCGGCGAAAAATATGCTTGATACATCCGAGCTCTCTCCATTTTGTACATGTATACGAGCGTCTGCCACGTTGTCTGCAAAAGAGCCTCTTGAGAAACGCTATGGAAGATACCACGGCTGTTGACGCCAAGCCTTAGAGTCCGCAGATGGACGGTTCCAGTGTCAGTCCAGACGTGAGAATGGACCTTATTCACGCGACCCGCCATTTTGGTTTTAAAACGAGGCAGATAACGCGAACATGTCGACATGGCTGACACGTTGAAGACAACAGAGGGGTTAGCGCAGCTTCAACGACAAAATCCTTTCTGCAGTGGAGGTGACCGGCATTGTTAGATCAAAAACTATTCAAAAATAGTCACAATAGACTATCGTAACGTATAATTTCTGCACAAAACCCGCAGAAGATAAGTAAACAAACCACACCGTACATACCTAGCACTAGCAGACGAACACGATCGAACCATAGCCACTACCCCAGCAGACGATCGAGCTAGTGTGATATAATGTTTCCTGTAAAGCTCGAATGAGTGGCAGCAGATAACTGTTTAGTTCTAGCTTGAATTGACAATTTTGTTTCCCTGGTCAGGCGAGGACAGAAAATTCACGATCATCCAGTCGATGAGTGCACGATCAACTTAATTGCCGCATTTGGCGTTATGTAACAAGTAAGATGATGACAAGAAAATGTAATTAAAGCACAAAACAAAGTTTCATGACAACCAAAATCACCGATTACAATAAATAACTGACCATTTTTACACTTACAACTTTAATTGTGCTCAAACCTTACAAAGCGAACAAAACACACTGCGGGGAGTGTCCCGGACACTGGACAGGCATCAACACTCAGTGCACGAGTGATCATTTCGCTTTGCTCTCATTTGTTTCATCTGCTCCGACATGGTAAGCTGGCTATGCCAAGAAACCAACATCTAAATCAGAGTTAGTTGACAAAGTGACAAAGTTACGCATCACAAAACAAAATTTAAATGTATAGACCAAAGCTGATCAGCTTCGCCCGTGATCACACGCTGACCTCATGACAATTAAGCTGGCCAATGAGAGGCAAGGAACGAAACGGCCGTCTCTTTCCGTAGTTTTCATTGGTTCGAACACTAGCGTTCTGAGCAAAATAACTTTTGTCACTGTGTACAAACCTTTGATGGCATCGTAGTCGATAAACACTTCAATCCTCTTCTCATAGCCTTTGTCACGTTGTCTTCTTGCTATTGTTCTGCCTTCCTTCATAACCCAACCATAATAAATAACAATGGAGAATGCACAACTGAGACTGCCAAGGAGAATCTTCTGCAAACACATGTTGTGATGCGTAATATCATCGAAAATTCAAGCTCTAAACCTAATATCAGTTAGCACGCAAAAAAAATCACATCTAAGTAAACCAGCCAGTCTAGTACTGCTGCCACTCATTCGAGCTTTACATGAAACATTATATCACACTAGCTCGATCGTCTGCTGGTGTTCGATCGTGTTCGTCTGCTAGGGACGTACGGTGTGGTCTGTTTACTTATCTTCTGCGGGTATTGTGCAGAAATTATACGTTACGATAGTCTATTGTGACTATTTTTGACTAGTTTTTGATCTAACAATGCCGGTCACCTCCACTGCAGAAAGGATTTTGTCGTTGAAGCTGCGCTAACCCCTCTGTTGTCTTCAACGTGTCAGCCATGTCGACATGTTCGCGTTATCTGCCTCGTTTTAAAACTAACATGGCCGCCGCGTGAATAAGGTCTATTCGAGAACAATTGATGCGTCAAGAACAAAACCAACCCACCTGTGTCGGGGTTATCGCCACAGTCCCCGAATAGAAATGGACACAAAGCGCATGCGTCAGGTTTCTAGTTTTAAGCTCCAGAATTCCCGACAGTTTGACCATTTTTCATATCTTCCCTTTGTAGTTGTTTGTGAGCTGCTTGGCCGGTGTGACTGACACTTATATATTTGTGAATACAATAGTACCTTTACCCATGAAGGCTACAATTTGTTTCCTCACTCACGATTGAGACTGTTGTTTCTTGTGGGGGGTTTTCTGCCATGCCATCTTATCAATGCTTGTGTCTAAATTGAAGTAAACGAGGTTGCTATTAAAGATGGGCTGAGGTAGGGTGGGAGGGAGGGAAGGAGGGAGGAGAATGAATGAATGAATGAATGAATGAATGAATGAATGAATGAATGAATATGGGTGCATATACATTCTATGGAAAGGCACGTTAATAAGACTGCAAGTGCCAAATTATAGCGGACCTCGTTTTCTTTTTGCCGCATCTATATTAGCATCGAGTTTTTTCTGTGATGTTGTCTTTGATTTCTACGTATCTAGACTCCCTCTTTCTCTCTCTCTCTCCTCCCTCCCCTCCCCCAGTTTTTTTTTCAAGAAAAAGTCTTATTCATGTAATCTGTAACTAAACACCTTGCTCGTTTATTTCCTGCAAGAATTTGTCATTGAATCCAGCACGTTCATATTGTACAAACATTTCGTTGCATTTATAGTTAAGTCTCGATTTCAGCCTTGGCATATATACATGTACACACTTATTTGTCCGTGGTCCCGTCCCTTTTCCGTGTCTTGCACTCCTCGTCTATGTCTGTACGTGGCTCTTCATTTGTGCGTCTGAGTAACATTCCTCATCCTTCGTATGTGTGTTTGTCAAGGTCGGCGGCATGTCGCCTATGGCGACCCGTATCTATCCAGTTGAATATTTCCAGCGCTTCGTGTCTTGTTATAGGTGGGGCAGCCGTGCAATGGCGCCGTAGTGTTGCGAGTTGCTGTGGACGTCAGTGTCGGCCTTACATATGTAGTGTTGCCGCAGCCACAGCCTTTCCCACACGAGGAAATGTCACAGTGTATTCTGGTTTGGCCTCTTTCGTCTCGGTAGACTATCAGTCATCACTGTGTGGCTGCTCGATAGTGTTCCCCCTCGTTTTCTTCTCCTGACCGTTGTCGCTATGGGAAGGGGGGCTGATGAAAGGGACGCAACTGCGGACTGACCGGACCGAGTGGTGGCGCTGAGCCACATCCATCTCGGTCTTCCAAGGTCGGTTTGACCAATAGAACCAGGCTGGTTGAATAGTCTCGTTCGCTAGAGCCATCAAGTTTACAAAACCTTTCAATGGACAACCTTTTCCGCTGCAAATGTCATGGGTTATTCGTCCTTTTCCCTTTAGAGTTCTTGTAAAATAAAGAGTCATTGGGTTGAGGGGAAGTCTTTGAAAAAAGAAAGAGAGGATTTTAAAAATCGCACTGTTAGGCATTGTTCGTTGCATTTTGCGCAGTCGTCCTACCAGTGAGACGATGCGTAAAAGAAGTAGGGCATTTGGAGTTTTTGAACTGATGCCATTTGTGCGTCCCTTGTAAAGGCAGGTCACGGAGCATGGGCACCATAGACGACCTGCTCTACCGTTGTCACATGAAGGTCAGGCTCCTGTAAAGCTGTGACCAAGTTCTCTTGTCGAACCCGGTGTCGCTCCCGGAGCACTTGTAGACTATTTTTGACTTGTGAATACACACGAGTAATTACGACTGGAACAAATAGCGCGCCTGACTTGTGCAGTGAGTAGTGACCTCTGCAGCATAACCCGGTCACGGTGAATGCGGGCAACGACCGTTGTACTGGTGGAGAGGCAGCACCTGTTTTCCTGGGTTTCCGTGAATGTCTCCGGTGGATCGAGCCGCGAGGCTTCGGAAAGAAATCTTCACAGAAGGTGTCAGTTTTTGCAATTCAGCTCACATGTGGTACTGATGGCCAGCGCCTACCCAGTCGCCAGAAGATGACGAAACTTTTCCAGTTTTCAGGTGATGACTGCACATGGCAGTACATGATCAGAGACCAGTTCTTCTTAGATACTTAGAGTTTTATGTAAACCTGCAAATCTGCACTGACCCTGGAGACAGCCCCCAGAACAGCAGCAGCAGCAGCAGATGGAGCCAGATGGAGGTCCTCTGCCACTGCTTCACCACCAGACGGCGCAGAGAGTACTGAGTGAGCGAAAGTTTGTTATCCCAGGAAGCGGAAACATGTACTGCGAAAATCTCAGTATTCTAGTCTTGTTTTGTGAATTTTAAAAAGAAAACTGTCGGCACTTTTGATAAGTAGACTTAGCTTTTTGTTCTCCTCTGAAAAGTCGTCTGTATTCAAGGACACAAAAAGGAGTAAAAACGCTATTTTTTAGAACTCAATAATCTTCTTCTTTTTTGTCCTGAATACAAGGGACTTTTCAAAGAAAACTGTTTTGTCTTGTTCTGTGAAAGTGGGACCTAGAATTGTGCTAATGACACGAGACAGATTTCACCGTCATCAAACCGACGACTGCCCCTGCCGACGTTGAAATGTTATACTATTCTTCCATCTGGATTCGTAAGTGTCTCTTAAGTATTAAGAATGTTTCATCCCATGTCCACCCGGTTCAGTCATCTTAACTAGCCTGTCCAAGATAGTCTTCGTGTTCCCTCCCTGATCTTCGTAGTGTAGCACAACGCATTCAGTCTCCGTGCAACAAATCTTGGGTTGAAAGACTGGCGTTGTTTGAAGACCACGTCTTTGCAAAGTTGTCAGCGGGTGCTGGTCACTTTGCACGGGTAGCGTTTACAAGCTCTCGCTATTACACCACAAACGGACATATTAGTGCCTACGAACCCCGCAAGAGGAAGCTTCTGAGCCTCTATCCAGTTGAATATTTCCAGCTCTTCGTGTCTTGCTAGGTGGGGCAGTCGTGCAATGGCGCTGTAGTGTTGCGAGTTGCTGTGGACGTCAGTGTCGGCCTTACATATGTAGTGTTGCCGCAGCCACAGCCTTTCCCACACGAGGAAATGTCACAGTGTATTCTGGTTTGGCCTCTTTCGTCTCGGTAGACTATCAGTCATCACTGTGTGGCTGCTCGATAGTGTTCCCCCTCGTTTTCTTCTCCTGACCGTTGTCGCTATGGGAAGGGGGGCTGATGAAAGGGACGCAACTGCGGACTGACCGGACCGAGTGGTGGCGCTGAGCCACATTCATCTCAGTTTTCCAAGGTCGGTTTGACCAATAGAACCAGGCTGGTTGAATAGTCTCGTTCACTAGAGCCATCAAGTTTACAAAGCCTAATGCTAGATAGGGTAGGGACCGTGGGGAAGCTTGTTGCGTCGCCTCGTGCAGTGTGACAGTGATGATGCGTACTTGGAATGAATGTGGTTGCCACAAAGTTGGGGTCTTCGTGTGCATGTTCCATTCTCAGCCACTTGGGGTTGCCCTTGATGACGCGTGATATTGGCCATTGAGATGACGCTAAATGGGCATGATACTGACCTTCTGTTGGAATTGTCTCATGGTGTAGGGGGTGGGTGGCTGGGAGTGATATGGTTTGGTAGTGTAACTGGCTTGATGTTATATTGCCTGAAGGTTGCGAAATTAGCTGGGGATGTTGTCTCAGGGATATGTTGACCTAGAGGTGATACTGGTTGGGAATGATAGTGGCTGGGGGTAATACTGCTGGGGAATGATAGTGGCTGGGGGTGAAACTGCTGGGGAATGATGGTGACTGGGATTGATACTGGCTGGGAATGATGGTGACTGGGAATGATACTGGCTGGGAATGATAGTGGCTGGGGATGCTACTGGTTGGGAATGATGGTGACTGGGGGTGATACTGCTTGGGAATGATAGTGCCTGGGGATGCTACTGGTTGGGAATGATGGTGACTGGGGGTGATACTGCTTGGGAATGATAGTGGCTGGGGATGATACTGGCTGGGAATGATGGTGACTGGGGGTGATACTGCTTGGAAATGATAGTGGCTGGGGGTGACACTGCTTGGGAGTGATATTGGCTGGGGTGATGCTGGTTGGGAGTGATATTGGCTGGGGATGGTACTGCTTGGGAATGACACTGGCTGGGAATGATCGTGACTGGGGGTGATACTGCTTGGGAGTGATATTGGCTGGGGATGACACTGCTTGGGAATGATATTAGCTGGGGATGATACAGATTGAGAGTAATATTGACTGTGGGTGATACTGGTTGAGAATGATATTAACAAGGGATGATTATGGTTGGGAATATTGAATGGTATTGGATGGGAATGATATTGACAAGGGGTGATAATGGTTGAGAATAATATTAACAAGGGATGATTATGGTTGGGAATATTGAATGGTATTGGATGGGAATGATATTGACAAGGGGTGATAATGGTTGGGAATATTGAATGGGGTGATATTGACTGGTTGAGAACTGTTTAGGCTGGGAGTGATTCTGGTCAGGAATGATGGTGACTGAAGATGCCTGGTTGAAAATATCTACTGGAGGTGGGAATTGGACTAGAGGCGATGCCAGCAGAGGGATGGTAATGAATGAATGAGACATTGACGGGATGAGAGAGTGATACTTGGGGAGGTGGGGTGGTTGTTGTGTGAGTGTGTGCGTGTGTGCGTGTGTGTGTGCGTGTGTGTGTGTGTGTGTGTGTGTGTGTGTGTGTGTGTGTGTCTGTGTGTGTGAGAGAGAGAGAGAGACAGAGAGAGAGACAGAGAGAGAGAGACAGAGAGAGAGAGATTAACACCTGGCAGGAAACTGCTCAGGACGGAGCTCCTTCGTCTACTTGGGTCTCCGACATGCGAGAACAACAGAACTGCCGCAGCTGAGCAAAAACGGCTGACTAGGAAAGCCCGAACCAGCCACTCACAGCTGCCTGCCACCATTTCCTGTCCTCGTTGTCCAAGACCCTTCCGTGCGCAGATCGGCCTCATCAGCCATCTGCGCACCCACAGACCTGCTGCGTCCCCCTCAGCCCCTGGTTGACAGAATGGTCATCGTCGAAGCCGACGGAAAAGCAAGAAGTAGAACTCTCTGTGTGTGTGTGTGTGTGTGTGTGTGTGTGTGTGTGTGTGTGTGTGTGTGTGTGTGCGTGTGTGCGTGTGTGTGTGTGTGTGTGTGTGTGTGTGTGTGCGTGTGTGTGTGTGTGTGTGATGTCCGAGGGTGAGGTCGTCTGGAATTGAAGCTGACTGGCATAGAGGTGGTGTTGGCCGTAGAGAAACTGGACAGGGGAGACTTTAACGAGGAGTGATGCAGGAGGCGGGCATGCTGAGCCATTAGAGTAATTGGTTCGTCCATTGGGAGAGATCGACTGCACTAGTGGACACTGGTTAGTGGACGCAAGCGTGATGGAGTGGGCAGCGACGGCGTCACGATGGCGTGACTCCATGGCGCCACATGAATGAAGTAAGTGTGTGTCGGGACTGTCAGCTGAGGAGCCGTGTGTAGTGGCAGACGTGTCCGTCACTAATTATGTCTCACCATATGTGAACCCGAGATTCATGTTTTATACACGCTGTTCATCACGAAATTGCACTGCGAAGTCAACGATAGCCTATATCTCACTGCATGTCGATGAAGTGGATTCCAATACTCTTGATTACATTACACTGCGTTATTTTGTATTTCCTTGCGTTATTTT
Source organism: Theodoxus fluviatilis (assembly GCA_034096865.1). NCBI lineage: Eukaryota > Metazoa > Mollusca > Gastropoda > Cycloneritida > Neritidae > Theodoxus > Theodoxus fluviatilis. The sequence continues at coordinate 194,538 of JAWQFJ010002517.1, read as the reverse complement.
ATGTTGCAGTGCATTGTGTTATCACAGGTAGTTTACAGAGAAGGCCTTTATTACACTGCAACAGGCGGTATCGCTACACGCAAACGCGGTGATGTTGCAATGGCTTGGGTACTGAATGCTGCGGCTACGGCAGCAACAGCTTGGAAATCGGCAACACATCCTTGCTTTGGGGTGGTGGTGGTGGTGGTGTGGCGGGGTGGTGGTGGTGGTGTGGCGGGGTGGTGGTGGTGGTGTGGCGGTGTGGTGGTGGTGGTGTGGCGGTGTGGCTCTTCACACCAAGGCCTTTCTATGTTGGAGAGATCCCTTACCTCAAACCCAACAAAGGGAATGAACATTTGTAGGTGTGTATGAGCTCAGTTTGATAAATTCACTATTATCTCTACACCACCACCAACGTTTCATCCCCATCCCCATACCAGACATAGAAACGCTTTCTCACGCTATCACAGAGTGCATGCCTCTAACCCTCCATGCCGAAACAGATGTTTGTGGTCGAGCTGTCTGCACAAGCAGCCGTTATCTGGGCAGCTGTGGAAAAATTGCCCTTTTACATTAATTTTCACAAATCTGTTTTTTGTGAAATATTGGTGTGTGTGTGTGTATATACACACACACACACACACACACACACACACACACACACACACACACACACACACACACACACATATATATATATATATATATATATATATATATGGGGGGTAACAGATTTTATGAAACAATGCTTTTATTTTCATTTTATTGTAAACATGAAATAAAGTCGTAATGGTAAAGAACAACCCCCACCCCACCCTCAATAGTTTGCTTCAATGAATTTTCCCGCATTTTCCCCACAACTGTGCTGATAGTGCTACCACAGTCGTTACTTGGGATTGGATATGGGACTTGGTAACCATTTCAAAGAAAAGTGCCAATTTTTTTCAGAAGCAAAACGGCAATGAAAATTACGTAAAAACTGCACGTCTTGTTTGAAATACCTTCTTTTTTTAACAAAAAAGTGAAACCATGTTTGAAGCTGATTTGTGAGCTCGCTTTCGGCAGTAAACGAGAGGAGAAAGTCACGTGATTTGAATTTTATTATGTAGTATCTCACCTCCCTCTCCCTCTCCCTCCCCCCCCTCATATTCTACCCCCCCCCCCTCCCCCCTCCTCCCCCCCCCCCCCCCTCCCCCCCCTCCCTCCCTCCCCCCCCCCCCTCTCCCTTGCTTTTGCAGATTTTACCCTCTGTGATCTTGTTTGCCTCTAGACTGCAGGATGTCTTGTCGACGGCAATTCTCACTGCTCGCCCAGAAACCCCATATTTTGTCGCACCGTTCATGGCCCGTAATAGCCACCTTCGCAGTGCGTAGGTCGTCTCTCACTTTCTATTGCAATATTTAGAGCGGCTTTCCACATTTTGCTTCACTCAGATGATGAAAGAATTACGTTTTCTTCATTCCCGATTTGACTTTCCCTGGTTAACGCTGTATGCATATTGATGTCGGCTCAACATGCAAAGAGCAACAGGGGATTTAGATTAGCCAATTACCGCCACATGCATGCGATGTTTCATGGCCGACGCAACTTATTCACTGAAAAACGCAAAGCATTGGGCCGGCAACAGACAAGTAGTTGCGGCTGTGGTAACCCGACCGATTTTTGGCCGACCCTAAACTTTTTCCCATCGTGCAAAAGAAGGGGGGGGAGAGAGAGAGAGAGAGAGAGAGAGAGAGAGAGAGAGAGAGAGAGAGAGAGAGAGAGAGAGAGAGAGAGAGAGAGAGAGAGAGAGAGAGAGAGAGAGAGAGAGAGAGAAACTACGTGCTGTCCCATCTTTCCTGTCCAATGAGAACTCAGGGATCCACTTTTTTTTTTAAGCGTTTTCAGCGAAAGAAAAGTTGGTTAATGATCAATCTGGCCTCCTTTAAAATGAAGTAGGAGAAGTGAAAATTTCAGGCCGACCGACCGACCGACCGATTGTTTTTGTTAATGTTGTTGCGATGTTACCTTTTAGCCACAACTTTTTTAACCTTATGTATGCCAGCAAGTGTTATCTTGTCGCATCCGTGTGCCCCCTGTAGGTTGGGGGTTTAAAAAGAGGCCCACTGCGTCTCCATACGCGATTTGTAAGATGCGATAAATAGGGACATCGTGACTTGATTTGCGTTTACTCTAAACTATTCTAGTGATTTTTGTGCTTATGGGCCTTACATAGCCTACAAAGGCTGATAGGCCGTAAAACACCATCCATCCATCCATCCATCCATCCATCCATCCATCCATGCATCCATCCATCCATCCATCCATCCATCCATCCATCCATCCATCCATCCATCCATCCATCCATGCATCCATCCATTCATCCATCCATCCATCCATCGCATCCGTGTGCAGCTTGCATGAAAGCGGTGACGTTGTCGTGCTTGAAACACCTGCATGCATTACGAATGTTCACATCGCCTCCTGTGGAACACATCGACCAGGAGCAACACATACCCACGGGGAGTCAACTTTTTCACGGTGGCTGCTGATCATTCACTAAGGGTGCTGTAGATGTAGCTCGAGGCCTCAGACATATAGCTGTCATGAAGGACTCGCAATTTGCTAGCTAATAGCCGAAATGCGGAGAGAAGTACCCTTGGGGCACCATTAAATGCAGCCCTCTGCACTCCATCGCTTCGTAGGGGGCAAGATTTCTATCGAGAATGAACAGTCCCATGCGAAAATTCCTAATTCCTTATTAGCTTCCACCTAGCGTGCTCGCCTGCCGCAACTTCCATGGTGGAGAAACCCTTCGGCTGCCAGCTCATCCGGGATCTCGACGGGATCAATGTTGTCCTTCCTGCGTTCCCACCTGACCTCGCGCCGTATGTAGTTGGTCGGGTCTTATCGTTGACTATTCTGTGACTGAGACTGGAGTGTTTATTTTTCACGTCTATGATCTTCCCTTTCCTCGCCTGATTAAACTGCTGTCGCGTTTATGATGTGCCTCAACGCTGTACGCCCCTTTCCCACCCGGGTTCAGTGAGTACGGTCGACAGAGGTGCATGCTGTATGGAAGGACACTTTAGTACATGTTGGAGGCTGTCGTTTTTGTCCCTTTCCATCTAGTCTCAGTGCTTCTTTCTCGGTATACTTATTTATATGCGTGTCCTCAGTCCATGCATGGATGTGTGTGTGTGTGTGTGTGTGTGTGTATGTGTGCGTGCGCGCTCTCGCGCGCGCGTTCGTGCTCACCCTCTCTCTCATTCGTCCGTTTGTTATCCAAATTATTTATATTTTTCACTTGTAAAATGTGTTACTCAATGCCTGGTTGTGTGTGTGTGTGTGTGTGTGTGTGTGTGTGTGTGTGTGTGTGTGTGTGTGTGTGTGTGCGTGCGCGTGCTTGCTTGTTTGTGTTTGCTTGTCTGTGAGTCTATTTGTCTATGTTTATCTATATTCTGTGTGTTTGTCTGTCAGGCAGTCAGTCTTTTCTTTTTTTGTTTTTCTCCGCCCGTTTGTGTGTGAGTCTATGTGTCTGGCTCTCTCGTCGAAAACCCATTCCTCTCTCTCTCTCTCTCTCTCTCTCTCTCTCTCTCTCTCTCTCTCTCTCTCTCTCTCAATGAGAAGGCAAGGGACTAAGCGAAGGAACAGAGAGGTCAAGATGTCATGGCCGCCATGATTAACGCACTCGGTACGACCACCTCGCTGGCCCTACATCAGGGAGTAACGCGGCGCCTTTACATTGAGTCTTCCCTCGAATGCTTTACGGACGTGGGGCATCAAGTGTACCTGTATAAATGTGCTCCCTCCAGTTGCAGGGATGAACTCTCGTGCTGAACTCGAAGTGGAAACGCGCTGATTGATGATGGGCCGTTTCGGTCCTCAACGCTTGTTCCTTTCACGCATCCGTTCGAGAACGAGATCTGTCACACGGGCTGTGACCATCTTGCTCGCAGACCGTGACCCTTGTAGGTGGTGGCTGGCTTGGCAGGGAGCGAGGTACACTCCACGTCAAACGGGGATACCGAGAAAGACCGCAAGCTGCCTGGAAAGCACGTCGTTACACCGTTGCTTAGCCGAGTTCCCAGCCATTGTGGCTGGGGATGAGCCGTGTTCGGGTCTTGGTCTCCCCCGGGCCTCGTCGCCCCGGTATAGAAGGACCGCAGCTGGCAGGATTGATACGCGGCTGATAGTCCCGCAATCAGTTTTACACACAGAGAACACCAGCCGCCGCTTCAGTTGGCGTAGGAGCAACCGTTCTCTGAAACGAAGAACAGGCACCAAGCTGTGGGTTGTTCGCTGTGGTCTAGTCGTGTGCTAACTGCAGATCTACTCCCCCGTATGGCGTTCACCATGTGCCGCATTGTTCCTCGCTAGTCAGGCCTGAGCTCATTGGCTAATCTGTATTCCAGCGGGTTGACTGTCGTTGATGACGGCGTAGCTGGCGGTGTTTCCACATCCGCTGTTGCGGTTGCCCTCTTTTCCCCTTCGACCAACTGTTCGCGAGGAGATTTGCTGAGCGGACGAGTCGACTCTGTTCTCACTGGAGACTCGTGTTTCGAACCATCAGCCTCGGCAGCATAATTAGGTTGATTTTCTCTTTGAAATAAAAACAAAGGCGAAAGAGAACGTCAGATGGCACTCTGTTCTCGGCGGCGTTGATATTTGTTAAAATCGACTTACTTTTCGCTTTTAGTGTCGTCTTTCGCTCGAGGGTGTCATTTGCTCTTTTGCGCTCAAATTGATTCTTATGCACAAAGGTCCGATTTCTCTAAGGTATGTTTGATGATGACATTTAATTGCAACCAGAGAAAACTGAATCATGAAAGGAAAGAGTGAAACGTGTTGTTTCGAAAAGGATGAACACAATAAGGCAGATAAGACATTAAATTTTGAAATACTTCCCCCCCACCCACCCTTAATAATAATAATAATAATAATAATAATAATAATAATAATAATGAATAGCATTTGTATAGCGCACTTCTGTACAACTCAATGCGCTGACATAACCACATTCACACGCAGACATTCATCAACAAGCTTACCAAAATAATACAAAAATAATACAACTTACAGACCTGAGAATGGATACAACAACATACATGATCATGAGAAGAAAAATCAAACAAAAGCCAGTCGAAACATGTGAGTCTTCAGTTGCGACTTAAAAATAGGTAAAGTGGGTGCGTCACGCAGGCCAGCCGGCAGCGAGTTCCAGACAGAGGGGGCATTGAAACTAAAACTACGCTCACCAAAAGATTTTGTACTACGTTTAGGAATTTTGAGAAGCTTTTCATTTGCTGAACGGAGAGAACGGGATGGTTGATATGTGCGAAGGGATGCCGAAAGATACACAGGAAGAGTACCATCAAAATGACGGTAGGCCAAAACAGCAATTTTGTACTGGCAGCGGAATTTCACGGGAAGCCAGTGTAGATGCCTAAGCATGGGTGTCACATGATCGCGTTTTCCCTTCCTCAGCACGAGACGTGCTGCGCTGTTTTGAACGCGCTGCAGACGGTTCAATTGTTCTGCTGGAAGACCCGCCAAAACTGAATTACAATAATCCAGCCTTGAAGTGACCCTGGCAGTGACCAGTCTAACACACGCAGTGTCAGAAAGATATTGGCGAATGGATGCAATGCGGCGTAGTTCAAGAAAACAGGCACTGCAAGTACTGCTGATCTGTTTACACCCCCCCCCCCCCCCCCCCTTTTTTCGGATAACGAAATCCAGTCCCGACCTTATGTGTTTGTATGTGCATGCGTGTATGTGTGTGTGCATGCATGTGTGCATGAGCCTCCATGTGTGTTTATGTACATGCATGCGTGTGTGTTTTTGCGCTAGCATGCGTGTGCGCGTGCTTGGGGGGTTGTGTTTTCGCGCGCGTGTTTGTGTGTGCGTGTTCGTGTGTGCGTGTTCGTGTGTGCGTGTTTGTGTGTACGCTGTGCTATTAGACCGCCTGAGGTCCACGACGACGTCATGTCTGAATGGAATAAGTGCTGTTGTGCGCCACAGACAAAATACACCCTTGGAATCGAGTACTTTCTCCGTGGAGTTGGAAGTAATCAAAATCGCATGTACCTGGGGCGGTCATTACAATTGCAGTAGATAATTTATTTTGCACACCTGGGGTTAGGTGAAAGGAGGCGGGGGGGGGGGGGGGGGGGGGCGCGGAAGGAGGGGGGGGGGGGGGAAGAGACAGGCAGGCAGACGGACAGACAAAAAGAGAGTTTTTAACCCTCACTGAAGAACTGTAGCTCTCAAAGTGGTATTAGCATTACCTGTCACAGTACAGAAGCAGCAACAGTATGACTGGCGGTGTGGGGTAACAATGGACGCACGTGTGTGCGCGTCTATGTCTGAGTCTGAGTGAGGATTTATTAATCAATGAGTCGGAATTGCTGTCAGTCCTGATGATGGCGCTACACAAGAGCCTTTGTCAACGACGAAGCCCTGCTCTGTCATCGGCGTCAGTCACCTGGGCTCGTTGAAATCTCTCCTTACGTCACGCGCGGAGAGGGGGTTGGAGGGCAACGTAGGTAACATATGTCAAGATGAAAAATGGAATATTTCGCCAAAGGCGGCCTGTCTGGAAGTGTAAATGTGAGGAGCGGGCCGTGAAATTGTATCGCAGGCGTTCAGAGGGCGAGACTGTACCGTTGTCCATCATGCAGAATGAAATCGAAGGTAAGGATCGATGGAAATCCTGTTGTTGGGGATTATTTCTCCCACGGCAAGCGCCTGTAATGAGGACCTATGCTGTGGAAAGTCGGAGTTGTTGTTCGGCTTGCTCCGCACGCAGCGGGTGTGCTTGTGCGTGTGCGTGTTGTCGGGCTCGCTCTCTCGCACCGCCTGACACATTGCGTGACTGACACCTGTGCTGCGCTTGCCTCCACTGTGCTGCAAACGTGCATGCTCCAGGCCCCCTGTGTTGCCGAGCCTGTTCCCAGTCCAGCGGCGCTTGTCGCTGGTAAAACACTCTGTTCCTGCACTGACATTTGCCCAGAGGACAGTGGTCTAGGGGTCAAGAGTGGTCAACAGGATTACTAACTTCTGACCATTCGGTGACCG